>JNVV01000009.1:788834-823292 GCA_000733355.1 Falciphora oryzae
AAAATTAAGTCACCCGATAGCGCGCCGTTTTTGACCGGGCAAACCCCCACGAACAAGTGTGCTGCGCTGCGAGTGTTTGTTTGCTCTGCCCAGGCCCCGGCGCAGCAAATCTCTGCCACTCATTTTCTTGGGTAGCGTGCCCGTCGTAGCTCGCTTCCTGGCGAGTGCGGAGGGCCAACCAAACCACCCCGATTCGCTGACCGGTGTGTTCCGACTGGGAGGGGTGGCGGTTCTGGAAGCTCCCGGTGCCGGTTCATCCATATGATGTTATTTTAAGTTTCGGCCTTATGAGCCCCTTCCCGCTAGCTTTGCTCGTGCTATGCTATCTCTTTCACCACGCCCCGTGGCAGTGAAGACGCGCCTGATCCTGCCTCTCTTTTTTTTCGCCTCCTCCAGCACGGACAACGTAAAGGCACACACCCCATGGCTGGCCACCCCGGAGGCGTCTTTCGAGCCTCTGTGGAAGAGTCAAACTGGAAAGGAGGCGGGCTCAGGGCAAGGCGCCAACCAGAAACGACCAAGCAAATCCATGGGGGCGAGGCCTGTCCCGGCTTTCTTGGCCTTGCTCTGTTCTGCGCCTGGCGTCGTCAGCATCCCTCCCGGAGCCGACCATAAACAAGCCCGGAACGGGATCCTCTCCCAAATTAGCTGTCGCGTTCTGGGCCTGGCGTCAAGCGCTCCCGGGCAGACGGCCGGGCGCCACGCGAGCACGGGGCATCGTTAGGGAGAGGCGAGTCTGGCTGTTTAGAGTTCGTGAAAACGTGGTACTTCGGAGCGAGCGTTGAGTCCGCCGGACTCGGCCATATTTTTGCCTGTTCCACGTTTTCTGTTCCTCCGAGTCCGTCAAAAAGTCATCTCGACACCGGCATGTGTGCCAATCGCGTTTTGCCCTGATTATTTTCCTGGCGCTTGCTTTAGTCTACGGTAGTTCGAATAAGTCCTACCTGCCCCCCTTTTTTCCAACCGGCGCGCCACCACCACGACTTTGCTGGGGCGAACGTGGATTCTACGACAGGCAAATGACGAAATAATCCCGGAGATATGCACGTAAGTAGGCTGCCGAGGAGCATGGGCCCGCCGGCCGATATGCTCCAGACGCTCCGTCGTCTCCTGAGGCCTGGAAGATTAGACGTGGAATTAAGGGGCAGACTAGATAATACAGAAACCTATGGAGAGCCAACGGAGATCCACGGGCGCAAATCCGATCCATCCCCATCGTCGCCCACCGACCCATGCCCGTCGGTATGCAGCATGCGCGGAATAGACCCATGTCTACATCTGCGTCTGGCGTTGGTTTACCGTTTCCCGCGCGCCCCCACTGGCAGAGCCCGGTCTAGGATTTTTGGGCTCTGATGTACGTGGTATGTTGTCTTTACACGCTGATCTAGCGGCAACCGGCTGTTTTAGCGTCGACCCCGGCGGACGCGGCTTTTATTCGACGTGAGTACAAGAGGCAGAAGATCAGGCCACTTGAGGTGAAGGCACGCCCTCCCTACATCATTGGCAAGGGCTGGCGCCCGAGAATCACAGTACAGCCCAGTCCGTACGCACTATCACATCATATGTGGTCCTTTTTTGCCTAGCTGATTTTTGGGAGGGAGTGGGTGGATGAATAAGAAGAAAGACCCAACGGCCGAAAGGGATTCCTGAGCATCTGAAACATAAGTTTGAAGAGGGAGAAAATAATGAAAGAGGGGAAGGGAAAGACCAGCATCAGCAGCGGCAGCAGCAGCGCCGCTGCAAGTGCTTACCAGGGTGGGATTTCCGGCTCCGTCCAGTCATTTTCCATCCTGGCCGGGGATGCCGCCAAGGCCTCTGGAACGGGAACTTGCACCGACAAGAATGCGAGGTGCCTTGCCTGCCCCCAGGAGCTGGCCCTTCCTCCCAGCGGCGGCGGCTGCCCGCAATTCCCCACTCCATCGTCGGCCGGCCGCCGTTTTCTACATCGCGTAATGCATGATGTGGACACGAGAAAAAAGAAGGGAAGAAAGAAGTGTGTCCGGACGGGGCCAGGGGGGATTTGTTGGGCGTTGCTGAGCCCATGTCGATTGGGCAGTCCCTTTCGGTCCCGACCTCTACGGAAAACGGCGCTATCTAGAACAGGTCAAATGGAAGGCCGAGAGAGGGAGTGGGGGAAGGAGATCGATCAGTGAGCTCGGTGTCTGCAAAGAGACAGATTATACTGGGGAGTCAGCCGCCACGGCAAGCCAGCAGGCTGCGAGGTCGACTGAGAGAGCCAGGCCTAGTCTCAGGTATCTAGCAATCTCGTTGGCCCCATTATCCTACCCGATGAAGGGTTTCGTGAGCCTCCGCCGTGCCGCGAGGCCCATGCGCTTTGCTTCCTCTTACTTCTACCTATGCTGCAGGTCATCTCCCCAGTACCATGTTCCGATTGGTTTTGCCTATACGGGCTGTGTATGAGAGAGGGAGCAGTGAGGGAAAGAGAGAGCCGGATAACGAGTGGGAGAAAGGGGAAATCGCACTTGACTGGCGAAGGAGCGTCGGAGCGTGTATCCCAGCTCCGATACGAGCTGTCACTTTCCTTGGCCACCTTTCACTCCTGATGGGATGCCGATGTGTTGGTGGTAAACATGGGCCTCCAAGAAACACCTGCTACGAATTACCTGATGTCATGCCGTGATGGCTAATGGCAGGCGGAGAAATGGTTGGAGAGTGCGGTAGGACTGGAGGGAAACACCGATGCTCCTGCTGGCTCGACGTGTATACCCTGAGATGCACATCATGATCCGGGCGTGGCTGGCTGTGGATGGGGGAAGGAGGAGAGAGCAGGATTGGTATCAGCTAAGCAAGCAGGCAGGTAGGCAAACAGGCCACCTCACCTAGGTGCCAGCAGTTCACCGCAAGGAAGACACACGCCCCCTCCATCCCACTCGCCCATTTCTCACCCAAAGGTGCCTATGGATTATGCCACCCCAGTTCGTTCGCATGCTCCCCACACCGGAGAAGGGGGCGAGAGACCATGAACGTGCAAGCAAAAAGAGATTTCAGATCTTTGTGCTATGTGACAGATCACCAGCGTCACCAGCACAAGACCTGCCTGTCAAAAAAGGGGGTGAGAAAATGGATGTTTCAGAATTTGAGATATCAGGGCTGGTATGGATGGCAGCTTCTACTAGAATATGAGGGGAGCTCCCTATCTGCCGGGCCCGGACATTTTCTGCTTTCCTCTGCCTTCACACTGCCGACTTGCAGCGGCACGCGTATGCTTCCCAAGTGTGATTAGAATCCAATCCTCTAACAAGACTCACCATAAGAAGGAAATAGAGTGAGGCTGACGGCGCCAGACGAACCCGATTTGTGGCGCCGGTTGTTTATGAAGACCACACCTCCAGCTCGTAAACCAAATACGGGATTCGTGAGGCTCATGTTGATGAATACCTAGCTGCAGGAGGCAGATGGCTGCTCGCTCCCGGCAGGCAATTTTTTGGACGCTGTGCTGGGGAGGGGAAGGGGAGAGGCTCTCCGGGCTCGGAAGTGGATCCCGTGGACGATCAGAAAAAAAAGGGGCGGGGTGATAGCTGTGTGCGGTTCAGTCTAGCTGGTGGTGTGGTGGTGTGCCAGGCGGCCACACACCCAAAGCACGAGCTGCTGTTCGGGGAAGAGAACCAATAGTCGCGCGGCCACACCCAAGCCACTACTGGGAAACCAGGAAATGGGTGCCAGTATCCTGGGCATGCTAGCTACCTCTGGAAGGGTCTGGGCAGGAGGTGTGCCGGGCACCCCGCGCTCGCCCGGCTTTGCTGCAAGGGAGCTGGGAGAGATGATTGCTTCTCTTCTCTCGCTCGTTCGTTTTTGGCCGCCTTTGCATTTCATGCCAAGATCTTCAGCGTACTAGCACAGCTTGGCTAGAGCAGCTACCTCAGGATGCAAGGGGTGGATTACAACGGACGCAAGTCAAAGTTTTGGTGGGCTTTATTAGCTGCAGAAACACGTCGGGCCATGCCATTCACTCGAAGTAATTATCCCTTATCACGCATATGCTTTGGCATTTTGATCCTTGGCTTACTTGCAGGTCGGCCCGGATATGAAAAAAAACGACGAACGACCAACGGTGGTTCTATAGGTGTGCCAACCATCGAAAGGCGCGCATCGTTGTCCGTTGAGTTCGGTCAACCCATTGGGATTGAGGGCCAGGAAGAAAAAGAAAGAATCACGAATAAGAAAGAGAAAAAGCGAAGTGGCTAACCGAGGTCCCACGCGCGTTTTGCCTGCCCGCGCGGAAATGTTGCCGCGCCACACCGGCCAGGACCTGGCCGGCCAAGAGACAATGGCACGGCGAAATTGTGATATGTGCCATAACACTGGGCCGTTTTTTTTTTTTTTATGGGAGGGTGTGCACGCGTGTGGGTTGTCTCTCGATGTAGCAGTAGAATGGCATGAGGCCTGCATCCGGTCCGGCCGCCAACACACGCGAATCGCAACTACGGCGACACCTACGTAATTTTAACGTCTTTTATGGGAGACAAGAAATACGAAAAAAAAAAATATCCTGAGCGGGGAAGAAAGTGAAAACTGACAAAAATAAGTTTTTGTAATTGTCTTCGCCATTGAATGTAGACCCTGAATTCAGCACGCAGTGTACGAACACTGCCTGCCTGCCAGCCCCTTTATCTGGGTGACTTGTCGCCTTGCCTGTATAGCTACTTGATTAGCTTCCTAGGGAGCTAGCCCGCTATGCCCTCATGCTATGCTAACCGTGTTACCCCAGCCCTCAGCTCCCAGCATCCAAACCAGCCTGGCGCCTGCAGCTCAACCACGATCCCATGAGACCTCCCCGCCTGGCAGACGACAGGAACGGGGGTAGCGCGAGGCAGAGATAGACGCAGCTACCTAGCTATTCGCCGTTCGGAAAACCAGCGCCGCGCCCATCTCCTGCACATGACCTCTCTACCAGCCAGCCCGTCCGATCTTCAACGTGTGTGTTGTCGGGCCTGCCGCTGCCATCCCACCATCCTTAACACCTACCTGCCGCCACGGCTCCCCTCTGTGATAGGCCTCTGTTCGCCAGCAAAAGAACCCCGCGTTGGTACAAAGGGTACCGACGCGTACCCCGAGAGGGGCCTTGTGTACTTTCACTGCTGGACCTGGCCACCTCTGCCTGGGATTCGCCAGAATCATGTGCCGCGTTTTCCTCTTGGCGCGCCGCCTGTCCCTTGCCCGACTTAGGACTCACTGCTTCTGGGTGCCGCAATTCCGCAGAAAGGGAGTGGCGGGATTTCCGCTCTTCAGTTGGGCTCTGACACACATGCCACACACACACACACACACACACACAGCAAAACGGGGAACGGGGATTTGCTGACTGTTATCGAGACGCAGCTCGACGGAGCCAGCAGGAACCAGCAAGTCTCGGGCACATTTTGATGCCCTCTATTTTGCTGTTAGCTAGGTGGATACAGGACGTGATCGATGGATCCTAGAGCCGCCTTGCTGACTTCGTCGGTGTTCTCCTTGTCCCGCCTCCGAGCGAGAGCCTCTCTGAAAGAAACAGAGGGGGAAAAAGGAGAGAAAAAAAGAAATAAAAGAAACAGAACAAAGCGACAAAATAGTATTAATAAAAAAAACTGCCAGTCCGACTCTCTTCTCTCCTCATATGCATACCTTACATCTGCTCTTCCTCAACGGGTATCCCGACCGGCAGGCCGACATCATCAACAACCGCACCACCCGCCGACATCCCAGTACGCAAACGGCTCCCGCGCCCATTCACGTCCCTTTTCGACCTGGGAGGACCACGTGGCTCATCCAGAACCTCTTGCCGTTCGTCCATTCACTCAGCTCTGTCGGTCGTCAAAGTCGCATTTTTAACCAGCACGCCACTGTCCACCATCCCACTACACCCCTTTTCCTCGAGAAAACGAGGGGAGTGGGCAGGAGTCCTTGACACCGTTGGTTAGTCCTCCCAGCTGCTCCTGGGCGCTCGGCACCCGCCAGCAGCCCAACGAAAAAAAAAAAAAAAAAAAATCGCGCTTGCCTCAAGACCAAAGGTGCCGTGTTTCCCCCGGACCTGTCTCATGCATGAGGAGAAGAGCTAAAGGCTGGGGCATACTGCCGCCCAAAAGACGATTGGAGGGGCTAAAACATCACGACAACCTGAACGACGATGTCGCTTGCTTCTCGGGCTCGCCCGTATCTCTCCAATCAGCCCGGCCCGTCACCTTTGCTCGCAATATGTACGTAGCTGGCGGGGAAGGGTGGCGCGGAAAACGCGGGATAATGACCTCACCTCTTAGGAACCATAAACGTTGGCTCTTTTGGGCGGAACAGACTGCAAAAGAATAACGTTGATGGTCCCTGAGAGGTATATTATGGCGTAATCCAGGCTGAGAGGGCAGGGTTATGGTAGAGGATCTGCAGACCCGACGAACAACGCAGAGAAACAGGACGTCATGAATCCTCACACATCCGTGTGGGAGACGCCAAGAGAGCGCCATACGTGCCCCTGGAGCTTATACTAAGCCATCATCAATGTCTCCGGGCCAGTGCATTTACATCCCTGTCCCAAATAGGGGTCCAGGGGCTACCTCTTCGAGCAGAACCTTGTGGGCAACATCACCATGCTGTGTTCGAAAGACGTCCAAGTCTGGGGCTTCCCGGGCCCATCCTTGCCAACCTCCCCGAGAATACTGCATGTCGATAGAGAAGCCCAAAAGCTCACCTCTCATACCAGCATGTCTTCCCCTCAGTTTTGTTATTCCTGGTCTCCCGAGACAAAACAAAAAATGTGGAGGAGGCGTCTGCTAGCACTGCCGGGAAGACATGATTATGGTTTCGCTAAGCCATTCCGCATCGGGTATAGGTTTCTTTTCTTGTCATTTCATAAATGCGGCCTCCAAGAGGACACAGAGCGGGGGGGAATGTCCTCTGCCGGCCAGAGCGAGCTGCCAAAACGCCTGCGGCCGCAGCAAACCCCAAGGCGTCGTCGTCCTTAACTGTCAGCGCTCCTGCAAACAAAACACAAAGGGGCCCACCTAGGATTCCACGACGGTGCGGAATCGCCCACAGAAAACCGTCCACGTTAAGGGGCCTAGGGCCTAGAACCTCGACGCGGTCCGCGCTCAGGACTATCGCTCGGCGGATGACGGGAGCCCTTCCTCCGGTGGGTGTGGGCCGGGATGATCGTGATAGGTAAACCCATGGGAAGCGTTTGACAGGTTGTCAAGAGGGAGTGTGGTCCGAATGCGTCTTGAGCCCTAGAGACGACGAGATCGACCGGTCTAGCCTAGAATGGCCGCCTCGTTCTTCGAGTCTGCTGGCCAGTGAAGCACCCGGCACAAGCAAACACTTGGATGGGCGGCGGCGCGTGCCATCCCGGCGGTCCCGCCCACGACGAGGGCTGGCTCCCCGTCAAGGCGATCTCAGGCGAGCGAGCAGCAGCATCAGCACCAGCAGCAGTGCAGTAGTGGCGAACTGGTGCGCCTGGTGCTTTCGACTGCCTCGGAGGCGCCAAACACTCCCGCATGCCGAGACATTCCTCCCACCTCGCCTTCTGCCAACGGGCAGCACAGGTTCGCACAACGATCGCCGTCGTTCTCCACCAGTTCATGCAACGTGGTACAGGTGCGCCCGTGTTGTGTCTGGGATCCGGGTCGCTGCATGTCAGAAGGAGAGCGCAGGTGAGCGTTTAGGCTGGAGATATTGGCAGAGGCGGGGGCGGGGCGAGAAGGGGTGAGTGGAAGGAGAGAGAATGGCGAGGAGGAGGGGGGCGTGTAGGATGCGTTGCCCGGGGTGAAGTGGGTGGTTGGGCGGATGATCCGGGCCAAGGTCATGATGGAAGCAACTAGATAGCCCTCTGGGCAGACCTGCTTGTCTTGGTGCCGCCCGTCCTCCTCTGGTCATGGGCGAGTAGTCATGTACGGTTTCAAAAGGTTACCTAGGCAGCCGTTAAGCTATCTCGGCAGTTGGACGACCTTTTACAAACGGGCGGCCGCATGGCGTGAGGTGAAGCCCCTTCGTAAAACTTTTTCTTCCTCTCGGGCTGGCTTGCTATCGTCTAGCTTCGCCTTTGCTAGGCCACACCCCCCCTTGCTGGGCTCGCGTCCGCTCTAGTCCGCTTTACGCATGCGACCCCGGACCAAAACACGAAAGGGCCGAAAGGGGTGTCGAAAGATCAGAGTGCCAAGAACGCCCTGCCACATGGGTCCTGGGGGTTCGGGCTGCGGTGCACTCGACAGCGAGTGTCTAGACGCTCCGCTAGTCGCACTGTTTGCTGCGGTCGTGGCGACGGCAGAGATGACACCAGTCCTAGAGTGTAACGTTGACGTGAGTCCTGCCCCGGCCACGGACCCAGTTGGCAGCAGGTACCTTGGTACCGCATATGACAGACCAGGCAGGACGGTCACAGACATGAAACGACCCTGGACGGGCCAACAAGGCGCAATGACAGGCGTTACAAGAGTCTATGCCCGGCAGCAGCGGCAGGAAACAGCCGGGCGCCCCGGAGGAGGCTTGATGCCCTGTTCCTGGCTATCGACGAGCGAGTCCCAACTGCCAGGGGGAGCATGGCAGGTTCGACAAGCGTCTCGCCGGCGTAGCTCGTGGCCCTCAGAATCAAGCTGCGGTGCGATGGAAGGATGCGGCCTGTCTCCGTTGTGCTTTTACAGCTACCCAAGGGGCCAAGGTACCGAGCCAGGTGAGCTGGAATCGCAGATATGCTTTCCCCGTAGAGGAGAGTTAGGAGCGAAACTTCAGCCACCGCGTCACGGCACTAACGCACCTACACGCCCCGATCTGGCGTAGATTTAGCCCAAGAACCGCTGCTGCGTCTTGGCGCCAGGCGGCGTGCCAGCTTCGAGTCAGGCGTAGAGAGGCACCATGCTTCGCGCAACAATCTTGTTTGGAGTTACGGACGTATCATTGCCCCCTCGTGCATCTGCATCCGCCGTTCCCCGTTCAGACATCCGCTCGGGCGGCGGCGGGCGGAGACGAGGTGCTGGCGGTGGGCTCAGTTAATCTGGGCCTGCATCTGGCTGGCTGCTCAATGCGCAGATACGCCCGCGCGTATGGGCTGGCAACCGAGCCTAACACGTCTTCTGACTCTGGGCGGGCGAGAAGGAGCAGATGCTCCATGCGGCAGGACCAGACTAGCTTCGAGGCTAGAGAATGGCCTCCGCAGCCAGCCGTCTAGCCGAAGCTCCCGAGGGCGGAGGACGACGCCCACCGCGCCTCTTTTTCCCATCCAGGAACGCAGCCCGTGAAGATGCACGGCAGTGTGGGAGCCACGGACGATATTGCGGAGAACTCCGCTGCACAAGGTGCATGAGGGAGTCGCTGGGCGCGAACAGCTGGCGTATCAGACGATATCGCCATCCCTTCCTCTCTCCTGAGCAATCCCGGGGCAGCTGCAGCGCGATCATGGGCCACGCGACCAATGGCTGCGGAGGACGCGAGGGGAAAGGGGGCTGGCTGATGTGTGCTCTGCATGTTGGTCGTCCGCCCGGGGACATTCCCAGGCTTGGCGGACAGAGGAGCAGCTTAGTCGCCACCATCCAAGGCTTCCTCTGCAACCCCCCCAGCGCCCGGAGGCGGGTCCACACACTCAATGATCGTCCAGGCCCAGGTGGCACAACGAGGCCCCGGTTGGCATGGTGTTTTGGGTTTGCGAGCTGCTGTGGCACGCCAACACGGGCGCCATTTGCGAGGCTAGGCGTAGTGGTGGACGCGTTGGGCGGAGGAGGCACGCAGTTGGCCAGCGACGAAAGCTGGTGTGGTCGGCAATGGAGCGCGGCGCCTATGACCGATGTTCCTGGCGGCCTGGCAGGGTGGAAGCCAGCGATGTTGTTGAAGCTGAATGCAAAACATCACGACGATCCGCTTGTCCATCGTTCACGCCATCCAATGACAGCGGCAGCGCGGTGGGGGGCCGTACGTGCGTGCTCCTGCAACCCTAAATTAGAAGGCGCTATTGGCAGGAGCTCCCAGCTGGGCGTGCTGGGGTGGCAGGCACGGGCTGCCCTGCAAGGGTTCTATCTCTGCCGGTAAGCTGACGAGCAGGAGGAGTCAACTGCGATGACTCTTGCCGTGCGGAAACTGACGCACCGCCTCGGCAGCCCGACACCAGGTTGCCGCCTATGATGCGTTGACGATGTATTTGATTCTTGGCTGCGCATTCTGATTCCTCGTTCGGCCTCGATTGAGGCTCCCGCCCGCCGCCGTTTGTCCACGCCAGCGACGTCGAAGATGCCCAAGAAACGGCACCCGACCAAATTCACGAAGCCGCAGTCAACCCCGCCACCGTCGCTCGCCACCTCGAGAGCACGAGCTTCAAACTCGGACGGTAAGTGCGTAGCCTCCTTTTGTCCTGCGCCCACTTGCCGTCACAGGCTGCACGGGGAACAACTCATGGCGTTCAGATAAAATACAAAAGAAAAAAAAAATGCGCAGCCGGCGTTCGGGGCGGAAATGGGGCCATTACACAGCATGCGTAGCGGCATCCTGCGATCCCCTCAACACGAAACACTGGCCCAGCCAATGATCGCGCCCAGCGCAGCCGCCTTCTGGTCAAGAGACGCAGGGAGCCTAGCCTCTGCCCCCGTGCTAACCGGCCCCGAACACATGCAGATCACGATGGCAGAGGCGTCAACGAGCTCCTCGCCGATCTGCGGAGGGTCAGGGTGAGCAGCAGCGCGGACGGGAGCCCCCACCAGGCCACAGCTCACGCTGCCGACGTGCAGCCCATGCCCAGCGTGCCACCAACCCTCCGCCAGGCCCTCCAGCTGCCCGAGACCCCCGTGCCGATCCAGGCCCGCTCGCGCCGCCCCGTGGTCGACGCCCGTGGCCGCCGCCTGCCGCCGGGTCCCCCGGCCCCGTGGAGCTGGCTGACGCAGTCCCGCCGCGCCCGGCAGATTCGCACGGCCCATGATCAGCTCTTCGGCGCCGCGCCGGGAGTTGACTTTGTGATAAATGAGCTTCCTGGTGCCAATGCTCCCGACCGTGGAAGCTTGATGGATATCGCCATGGCCGCTATGGCCGCTGACTGGGAGTTCCAGCGTCGGTATAATAAATATTGGCTTTATACGCTGCCCGACCACCTGAAACAGTCCCTCGTCGGCTACATTGCGTCGTGCAGCGCGGCCGGGGTGTCTATCGCGGACCTCAAGGCCCTGTTCCTCCCACCACCAGACCTTGAGGATGAGGAACATCTCGGAGCGAGCGAGGCTGGTCTGGTCCCAAACGAGAGCATACGTTGCCTTGACCTCATGGGCTGTCTCGGCAGGTCCATAGAGCTCAAGGAGCTCTCGGGCTTTCTGTTCAAGAGCCAACCGCCTCCCGAGGCCCAGCCCACGGGCCTGCAGGATTCCTGGGACGCGCCAGAGGCGCCCCAGGAATCGCTACGCCTCCCTCTCCTGCCGAACCTGACGCGCGTGTCGCTAGCGGTAAGCCCGCGAAACGCGCACAAGATGTCATGGAGGCAGCTGCTCTCCTTCTCAAGGCACGCGGGCGGTGCCATTACGCATCTCAGTCTCGCCCACTGGCCAGAGCCGACATTGACGCCCAACGCGATCGGCACCACGGTGGACTCGCCGGCGGGTCCGGTGCAGTATGGCGGCACGGGCTTCTATAGCCACTCCTTGGACGATGACTGGACTGAGGCCGTCTCGGTGCTCAAACGACTCTCCAAAAACCTCTACGGTCTCGAACATTTAGATCTGACGGGCTGCGCCGCGTGGACCAAGGCACTCGCGCGAGCATCGTCGGGAATCTCCAGCGCTGGCATTGGGACCCATGGCGACGGTGACGAAGCCGAGGCCGTGGTTGGAGTCGGCGGTGTCGGGGTCGACTGGGCAGGGGCTTGGGGCAAGGTTACGATGCTGCTTCTTCACTGGGGCTACAGCATGCTAGGGCCAGACCAGGTGGCCGAGTCGATCGGCTTCGCGGAGAATGTTGCATGCGCGACACGCATCGAGCGGCACATAATCGCGATGCGGCGCGGGCGTGGGAGGTTCATCGAGGTGGCCAAGGACAGGCTACCTGAGTAGCAATTATTATAGATTCCTTTGCTTAGACGTAAATTCATGTCTTATGTCACCTTGGATTTTCGTCTACACCCAGGACTGCTTCGTACCTCGGCCTCATTTTGTGAACAGCAAATTTCGTCGTCAATACTTGGACCATCGAATCCAGTATGGACAGTTTATACCAGTGTATCTGCCATAGAAATCACGCATCATTACGTGCGCACCCCAGGTCTCCAGACCGGGCGGGTGAACATCCATCGGCTGGTAGAAAAGGGCCTTAGCGGCCCCCTGATCGTGTGTATAGGTGGAGTTGTCGCTGCATCTATTGCTGCTCGGTGTGGCGCCTCAGTGGGTCCGTATAATCCACTCTGTGGGCCCCTGACCCCAACAGCCCGTATAGCTCAGTGGTAGAGCGCGTCACTCGTAATGATGAGGTCGGCGGTTCGATCCCGCCTGGGGGCAGTTTTTTTGCACCCCTCGAACCCTTCCCTCCCTCTCCTTTGCTTTGGTTCAACCATCGGATTATTCCCTTCGAAATATGTCCGTTCCCATCCCCAGGATTCAGATGGATTGTGATTTAAATTCCATTCCTGGTAGCATTCCTAAGGCAAAGCTCACTCGCCAGCATTCTTTCACGGATGCAGTCCTCAATTGGCTCTCGCTAAAAACCTATGACGCACAGGTACCAAATCCCCAGCCTCTCGGCGGACAAGCTTGGCAAGCTTCTTCTTCAAGAAAGACACCACCTCTTTCACCTACCTGGCCACACTGATTGATTGACTGCAACGGCTAGGCCTGGCCAGCTATTCCCCACTAAGGATGGCGTCGATCAGTGATGCAGAGATGCGTCACCTCCCATTCCTCCCGCCTCACCACAGCCTAAAGCATTCACAGGAGAGCAGGAGGCAGGCCCAACAACCAATGCGGATCGTTGCGTCGCGGCGATGTGGCCCATCCAGTGGTGTAAGGCGACCTGTCACTTTCGTGTGTTTCTTGCTTGGTGATATATAGGAAGCCAGGTTAACCCTCAGATTGCCTGTGGCTGCTCCCGCTCTTCTTGTTTTCTTTTTTTTCCTCCCTCATACCAATGCGGCGACAGGATACAGGGCTCGTCTCTGCTTCCCCTGTCCATCAACCAGCGCGTTTGACTCTCTTTGTCTGCTTGACCAAAACAGGCAGCAGCGCCTCCTCTCGGGCGCCAACGGGTGACCACCCGGGGACAAAGACCGTGGTTTAGGCATAAAAACACCGCCTCTCACTTTCCTGGTGCCATCTCCCATCTTCTCTACTCATAGGCAGGACATCATTCCCTACTGCAAAGATGTTTGGCCGTTCTCGCCAGCCCGGCGATACCACGCCTCCCGCTCGCCTCACAATGCGGCAGCGACTATTCTTCATCGTCCCTCTCGTCTTCTCCCTGGCGGCCTTCATACTAGCCCTGCTCACCCTGCTGGCTGGCTACAAGCCCGGGTTCATGCCAGGGTCCCATATCGTCCTTCTCGACACCAGCCGGCTCGGCAGGGATCTCCTCCCGTCACGGAGCGTCCTGCTTCCCGTCCCCAACAATGTCGGCGATGCCATCGACAACGCCAAAGACAAGCTCAAGGACAAGGCCGACGACGTCATCGGCGACGTCGTCGACGGCGTCAGGGGCGCCCTCGGCGTCGACCGCTTCTACACCCTGCACGCCATGACGGTCTGCTCGGGCCAGTACGCAAACGGCAACGACTCGTCCGGCGGCCTCGCCGTCCGGCGCTGCACCCAGCCGCTCCAGAAGCTCGACATCCTCGACGTCATCGACCTCGACCTCCGCGTCCCGGGGCCCGTCCGGTCCGCCCTCGCCGACCTGGCCAAGGACGCGCCCAAGATCTTCCAGGCCATGGCGGGGCTCTTCGTCGCCGGCACCGCCCTAACCGGCGTCGCGCTCCTGGGCGCCGTCGGCGCCGCGCTGCTCCCGGGGAGAGGCCGCCTGCTCAGCGCGCTCAACGTGGTCGTGCTGTTCCTCGCGGGCGTCGCGCTCCTGTGCGGCACGCTGCTGACCACCATCGGGGGCGAAAAGATGGCCGAAATCATCGCCGGTAAAGCAGGCCGCATAGGGCTCCGGGCCGAGGTGGGCAGCAAGTTTAGGGGACTTAGTTGGGCCGCCTTTGCGCTCACCGTGGCCGCCGCCCTGGCCTGGATCTTTGCCTTCTTCTTTGTGTATCGCAAGTGGAGTCGGCGTGGAAGCCATGCGCCCTGGTACAAGAACGACGCCGGGTCTACTCGAGGGGCCAGCTACGAGATGGGAGAGAGGAGCGGGCGGACGCCTCGCCATTAGGGAGTGTGAGGGTTGTGCGACTCGGCTTTTCTTGACTTCTCCCGTATCTCGCGATTTATTCGCAACGTGATATCCCGGGGTTCATGGACTCAAGCATAATTTCTGATCTATTTTGTTTCCCTGTTCTGCTCGTGGCGTTCTTTCATTCACGTTTATTCCGCACAATAAATCTTCACTGCAAAGCGCCATTTTCCTGGTGTGTTCCATCCTGATACAGCGCAGGCGCCATTCGTTACTCGTTGCTATCCAACCTGTTCAAATCACAGAATTTCACCCGTGTGCCGCCACGCACTGCACCAAACGTGCAACTATCGACTGCTCTGAACACAGGTGAAGACAAAGGACCATCCGAACCTTTGGTTGACAATGACGTCATGAAAGCGGTTTGGACGATCATTTCGAATCGGGTAGGGGTCTCTCCAAGTCAGGCCACGGCCCGTGCACCGGTGACTGTCGTCCCCACTCTGGATGGCACGTTGTCACCCGAAATGGACTCAATTCAGCCCAACGTGCATCCCCGCAAACAAAACAAGCAGACTTCAGAATACCGCACGTCTTTCCGTTGACGTGACCGCTCTTTTGGACTCAGCATTTTCGTCTCTTGTTACGCCGACAGCTTGTCTATTAGTACGGTTGATATCCTTTGTCCAACATGGCAGAGAGGGAAACCCGCGAGAGCTATCGGGACGACCCGAGCAGCAGCAGCAGCGCCAACATCAGGACCGAGGAGAGCTTCCCCGGCGAGCGGCGGGTCCGTCGAGTGTGGGAGGGCTTCCTCGACTTTGCTCTCCAGGGCAACATCTTGGAGATTGCTTTTGGATTGATGTGAGTCTTGGTCACTAATGTTGGCGCTCGTTTCAGCTGAACTAATCAACAAACAATCCAGTCTTGCTGCCGCCTTCACCACCATCGTCAACTCGTTTGTTTCCGACATTCTGCTCCCTCCCCTGAGCGTGCTTCTGGTATATACCCCGGTCGGCACGGCTATTCCGTCGTTAATGGCACTACTTTTTGCTGATTCTCCACGTCGTAGCCCCTAAACAAAAACCTGGACGAAAAGTTTGCTGTCCTCAAACCCGGACCCCACTATGATCCCAAGCGTGGAGGCTATCCCACCATCAAGATGGCCCAGGACGATTCCGCCGTCGTCATGGCCTGGGGGTAGGTTCTGTTCTTCATCCTCATTCCGCTGCCAAGATGGACCTTGGGTGCATTCTCTGTAGCTAACGCGAGTTTGTGGCACAGATCATTTGTAAACAAGAGCCTCAACTTCCTGGGCCTCGGCATTTCGCTCTATGCGCTGGCGGGCCTCTACCAGTACTTCTCCAAGGACCCCATCATCAAGCATCTCCGCAAGTGTCCTTATTGCAGGAAGAACATCAACGAGAAGGTGCGTCCACTTGTTCTAGCAATCTCTCCGTTGGCGGCACAAGTACTAACTCAGTATCTTCGTGACAGTATGTCAACACATATTCCTTAGTGCCGACTCACTTTCACGGTCAATCTCGTCGTTTTTCTTCACTCTTCTGTCCCGGTCTCTCATAGAATGCTGCTGTCGACTCTTCCATGCTAACCACACCTTCCTTGCAGAGCCCGGAGATGCGTCAACTGCACCAGCTGGGTCGATGGCACCGAGGATCAGCGTCATTAGGAGATTGCTTGCGCTGTCCAGGTCTCCTTTGTGGCCACTCAACATACGCGGTGATAATCATCGATAGTGGGAAGATGGTGTCATATTCTGGGGAGATTGGTCTGGTTTCGGGCGCATATAGGCGTGAGGTTGAGAATTTGGTGATATGTGCAAGTGGCTAGGTTGATTTCCGAACATGATAGCGGTGCATGCATTCAGCGTTGAGGAGTTGAGAATTTATCGAGTTCCGAGCTTGGATTCCTCCCCGCTCATGTTCCTTTATCTCGCCTCGCCCGTGGGGATGTGCTTATTCCAGACGTTCTGTCTGGATAGTCACGGCAGCCCATTCCATGATCCCCCAGCCTTTCCGTTCCCCTTTCTCGACTTTTGATCCATTTCACCTTTTCATGATCCAGAAGGCAAGACATATACAGAAAATGGCAAGGAAGGGTAGGCACACGGCGGTGATGATAAGGTCGGTCTCCGACATTTTCTTGGAATCCTCCCGACTGCTTCAAGGTATACAGGTTAGACCGTGGCTGCGACGGCCTGGGTGGAGGGAGTAGAATAAACGAACCGGAAAGTGTTTGAAATGGTAGGACAGGGCGAAACCTGACGGTCGACGCGTGCCACTTGGAGATAGAATAGTGCTGGTCTTTTGGCGCTCCTGACGTTGTCTCGGTTGAAGAAAGAGCACTCAACTGCTAACTGGGAGGTTTGGGAAAGGAAGTAGCAGCGGTATGCAAAGGGCTGTGCAGGGGAAGATAAATAAACCAAGGCGGATGACAAGGCGCAGTCACCCGGTCTACCAACGCAACACCAAACGAGCAAAGATAGAAAAACGAAAGATGCCACGACATGTTTGTTTAGGTGCCCAAAAATGGTTGGCCAAAAAAAAAAAAAATTAAAAAAGGAAAAAAAAAAAAGACAAGGTGTTGTGGCTATGGCGATATCGCCAGGTGGGAATGGTATCAGAAAGCGGGATAGGAAAAGTCAAAAGCTCACCGGGCAACCCTTTTCGGGGTGCCCGGCTACGAAAATGCCTTGGATTCTACACTTTCTTCGTTTTCTTGTGGTGGCTCAGCACAGCTCATCGCACAGCGGGCGTTGTGTCATTGCGATTTGCCAATGCACAGGGGCCGCACCCGAACTCGAACCGGGGACCTCTTGAGTGGTCTGTCTTACGACTTGGCGCGGTGCTGCGTCTGCCAACTGCACCAACCGAGGATCCCCGGGAGTTGGAAACCAGCCGCCCGGGACGGGCTTATGAGGGGAGAGGAGGGGGAGGGGTCCCTCCCCTCCTCTGGCTACTTCCGCTTCCTCCTCACCTTGGGCACCTGCACCGGGCAACAGCACCCAGGGAGCTCGGCGCTCCTTCCCTCGGAAGAAGAGTCGAGGCAGAGAGGGGTGGTAGGATATCAGCCCATTAGATTCCCCCACCTCCATGATATCGTAACAAGACAAAGACGTGTGAACTCTCCCAAAACTCCCTTTCCCAGTTGACCCAGCAAAAAAAAAAAGGGCCAGAACCTTCACCGTCACCTCCGAAGGAAGGCATTAGCGTCCCACAACAGCACCCGCTCATCCCACGCGCAAGAAGCCACCCAGCCACCAGCACCAAACAAGCACCAGTCGACGCCCGTGGCGAACTCGGTGTGGCGGTTCATGGCGCCCAGCTCCCTGCCCTGCGTCGTCGGCGGTGGCGGCATCCCCGCGGGCTGCGGCGGCGCCGTCGCCGACGAGTCGGACCACAGGCGGACCGTCATGTCGTAGCTCGCGCTGACGAGCAGGTCCGCCGCGTGCGGGCTCCACGCTAGGCGGCGGACGGCGAACTGGTGGCCGTCCATGAAGGACAGGGGCCCGCCGGCGGGGTTGCGGACGTCGAACGTGCGGATGACGCGGTCGACGCCGGCGGTGGCGACGACCGAGTCGCGGTACTTGTTCCAGTCGTGCGTCAGCACCTCGGCGGGCGGGACGGGGGCGGCGCCCGGGGACGATGGTGACGGCAGGTGGACCGGGATGGTGGCCACGAGGTGGTATTTTGCCGACACGGGCGTGCGCAGGTCGAACAGGCGCACGCACGAGTCTGTGGACACGGCGCTGATGAGGGCCGGGTTGAGGGGGCAGAAGGAGGCGCTGTAGGCGCAGTTGCCGATGGGCAGCGTCTTCAGCGAGTGGTTGCGGGTGGGCGACCACTGGAAAGTGTGAAACTGTCAGCTCAGGGGTTCCGGCGATGACACGTGACGTGGGAGTGGACTGGTTCCTGGGCCGGACGACTTACGATCTTGACGGTACCGTCCCAGGAGCTTGAGAGGAAGGTGTCCTTGGTGACGGGGTTCCAGTTCACAGAGAAGGTTTCCCTCTTGTGCTCGTGGAAGTTCATGACAGGGAACTCGTTGACGCCAAGGTCGAACAGCTTGACGGAGCCATCGCCGCAGGCCACGATGAGCTGGTTCTCGTTGAGCTCAGACCAAGCGAGATCATACTGGGCATCGTTGGTATCGAAGCTGGTGCGGGTTAGCTTTGGTTACTTGCACACACACCGCGACGGCGACAACAATGATTCTGAGCGCTCACGTCTTCTCAATCTGGACCCCTGCCGCAGTCAGGCCCAGGGAATAAACGCGGCCGTTGCCGACGATGCCAAAGTTGGCGGAGCTGGCGACTGCGATGCGCGAGTCGAAGTAGGGCGAGTACTTGACGGCATAGGGGTTGAACCCCTGGGTCCGGAACTCGAGCATGGGGGCAGCCATGATTTTGGTTTGTTTTGGCGGACTGCGGCTCTCACATGGGCCCCCTTCTCTGGGGTAAGAAACCCCCTCCTCGCAATAGAGCGAGGGCAGCTCAGCTGAGTTGTGGGAGAGGGGTGTGGTCTTGGTGATTACGCGATCCTATCCAGGCTACCTGAGATGCGCAGGAGGCAGCTGGTAATTACTCATATCTCTGGGCTCGACTTGAGGTCTCAACAAGAATAAGCCTCGGCAACTTTTCTGGATGCGCATGAGACCGAGCTAGGAAAAGTGACCCACTTTTGCCCCTGTCGAACATCGTCACTGAGTCGAGGTCACGTGGACTGGTGCCCTTTTCGTGACGACTGGCGGGGTTGCCTGTTCTCCTTGTCGTGACTAAGTGACCTTGATTCACAATCAAGACTGGGCGCAGAATTCCATGGCTCACACTGCATCCCCATATGGCTCATATCCATACCGACTACCATGGACGCGTTTGTGACGAGAAAGAGGCGCAAGTCCAGCAACGATGACGACTCGGACTCCACCGACGTTAAGCTGGCCTTGCTGTCGTCGCTGCACCCCGATTTGGACCAGACTCTCCTGCTTGACGTGCTGCTCGCCCACGACGGCTCCGTGGAAGAGGCCTCGGCGTCGCTGTCCGCGGCCTTCTTAGTTCCTGGAAAATCCAGTGGCGGGGGAAGAAGAGCCGTCACGGGCGGGGCTCAGTCATCTCTTAGATCATTCACAACAGCAGCAGCCGCAAACTATTCAGGCTCTCTCCCAGTCAAGAAGAGGGCCACGAAACCTCTGTCCAAAAAGGGCAAGACGCTGTTCCTGTACGACCCGATAGACATCGCCGAACACACCCCGTGCACCGTGATCCACAACTTCCTGCCGCCGGACGAGGCCAACGCCCTGCTCAGGGAGCTCCTGGCCGAGTCGGAGACGTTTGAGAAGATCACCTTCAAGCTGTTCGACAACGTCGTCTCGAGCCCGCACACCTCAAGCTTCTACGTCGGCAGTTTCGAGGAGATGCACCAGCAAAAGTACGAATACCTTTATAACGGCGCCAAACTAAATGTAATAATCCTTATGAGCCCCATACTTTGCCCCATTCCATATCTATCTCCGTATAAAAAAATGTGTTGGATACTTAAACAACGCCAACAGGACGTCAGGCGCCTCACCCCACAACTCGAGGCCGTCCGGCCAAAGGTCCAGGCGGCGGTTCAGCGGGAGGTGGCCGAGCGAATACGCACCCGATACCCAGGCGGGCGGAAGCTCCGCCACCAGTCGCCCGACCCCTTCATACCTAACGCTGCATTTGTGAATTGCTACAACGGCCCCCAAGAGAACGTCGGCTGGCACAGCGACCAGCTGACGTACCTAGGGCCCCGCGCCGTCATCGGCTCGCTGTCCCTGGGCGTCGCGCGCGAGTTCCGCGTCCGCCGCATCGTCCCCAAGCCCGACGATGATGGTGATGACAGCAACGAGGGACGTGAAAGTGGCGAGAGCTGCAGCAGCAACAGCAAAAACAAAAAGGACAGCCATCCACAGCCAGAGGACGCTAACGAGGGCCAGATCTCGATCCACCTGCCGCACAACTCGCTCCTCGTCATGCACGCCGAGATGCAGGAGGAGTGGAAGCACAGCATCGCCCCGGCCCAGGCCATCGAGCCGCACCCCGTGGCGGGCAACAGGCGCATAAACATCACCTACCGCGACTACAAGGCCCCCTTCCACCCAAAGTTCACCCCAAAGTGCAAATGCCGGGTCCCGACCGTCCTGCGGGTCGTGCAGAGGAAAAAGGAGAATTGGGGCAAATACTTTTGGATGTGCCACGCAGGCAACGTCCCCGGAAAGACAGGCTGCCCATTTTTCCAGTGGGCCGAGTTCGACGAGGACGGCAACCCGCCGTGGAGCACTGCCGTATCTCAGGGGCATCCAAAGCCCGTGAGCCCCAAGCTGTCATCGAAACCAGAAAACGAGTCTTGATTATCCCTTTTTTGTGTTTTGTAGCGCCATGATTCATGACAAATGCCTTTTCCCTGGCTCCCTTCTAAACGTCCAAGACCAACAAGGCCATGCATGATCACCACCATCCAGCCCAGCCCCACCTCCCACCAGACTCTCTCTTCGCCTTGCCACTGCCGCGCCGGACGACCTCACGCTGCTGCTGTTGCCGGCGTCCACCAACCTCGAGAACTCCGGAAGCCCCGTCCATCTCGCTCGGGACGAGGCTCCTCAGTGTATCAACACCTAGCGACCTCCGGTTCCGCACCGCCGTCTCCAAGAGCGCCTCGCGCCGTCTCTCAGTCTCCCTGCCGCGGTTCCCAGTCGGCGGCGGCCTGCCCAGCGACTCCGCCGACGCCCTTGTTTGCGGCCGCGCCTGTGCCTGTGCATGTGCCTGCGCCTGCTGCTGCAGCCCCTCGACCCGGCTAGCGACCAGCCCGCCAGGAGCCAGGCGCCTCCCGACGGTCCCGGGCGTCGACGGCGGCTGGGGCGACGGCTTGGGCAGGTGCGACGACGCGCGGCGGATCTGCCCCCAGATCCTGTGCGCCGGGTCCGGCGTCCCCGTCCCCGCTGCGCGGTCCCCGTCGACGGCGGCGGCACGCTGCTCAGCGACACAGTCACGCCGCAGGCTGGCGCGTCTGGTCGGCACGTGCACGGCCGGCCGTTCCTGCTGTTGGCGGCCGGAATTGGCGGGAGGGAAAGCGCAGGTCAGCCGAGACAACGGCCGGTACGACGATGGCGGGGCCGCCGTGGCAGGTCTCCGTGGTAAGGCGGCAGCAGCGGACTTTTGTGCCGGCGTCGGCGTCGCTGGGGTATGCGGCCGAGTCGACTCCACCGGGGTGGCTGTTGCAGCCCTGTCTATCCCCTCCGCCGCGGCTCTGGCAGATATGCGCCGCATGACGTCGCGGGCCGCCCTGACCCCCCAGCACGATGCCACGACCTGCAGCAGCGGGTTCGGCGCCGCCGCGGGCGTCGGGGACCACAGGGACCCCGAATCGCGCCGCTCAATGGTGGCTGTGACCTCGGTCTCGATCCGGTGTGTAACTGCCACGGTGGCCGACGCCGATGATGGCGACGGCGACGACGGCGACGGCGCGTCGCCCAGCCGCGGCGGCTGATGATGTCTATACTTTTGTGTGGAGGATGATTGTGGCTGCTGCTGCTTCTGGCGCGGGAAGCCCGAGTGGCGGTACGTCAGGCACACGCGGAGGTAGTCGGTCCGCGTCGTGCCCAGCTGGAGCTCGAGGTCCCTCATCAGCTCGTCCGAGTCGTGCCTCTGCCCGTGTTCGCGGCCGGGCGATTCTGCTGTCGCGTCTGTAGGCTCGAGCTGCACGTGGGCGAGCGCCAGGAGCCTTCCTCCTGGCTCGAGGACACTGTTGTGAGGTAGGATGTGAGCACGGGGGCATACAAGAGAAGCAATCGATGAGCCTACTCACGTCGGGGCCGCCTTATCGACCAATACCTCGAGCACTTCAGAGTTCCCACGCACCGGGAGCACCTCGAGCTTGACGTCGTATAGATAGCCGAATTGATGAAGTCCTAGGCTCTCTCTCCCATTAGCACTCTACTCTGCCCGTGGAACAAAGCAAATGTATAACCCACCCAACTCATCCTCGTCAACAGCCCTGAGCGTCTGTCGCTGGCTTTGATGCCCTCCGCCGCCGCCGCCGCCGCCCCAGACGTCCCCGAACCGGTTGCGGGCCACCATGACCTCGGGCCGCGAGAGCCACGTCGACACGTGCACGGCCGCCCAGAAGCTGCGCGCGCCGCCGCCGCCGGCGTCCACGCCCCTGCAGTCGGGCGTGACCGTCACGCAGGGCACGAGGACCGAGGGGTCCGGCAGCGTCGAAGGGGCGGTGGCGGGGGCGGGGCTGTAGTACCGTCGGTAATGGTGTGGGCTATTATGGCGGTGATGGTTGTGGTGAGCGCCTTGATGATGGCCCCTCCGCTCGTGTGGCGGCCCTAAGAAGGGCAGGCAAGTCGTAGCGCGGGAGTAAGGGTCACCGTTGCCGAGGTCGAAAACCCCCGGCGGTGGCGGCAGTGGTGCGTGCGAGGGAGGTGACGGTAGGAAGCGCCGGGCCGGATCGAGGGAGTCGAGCGAGGGGGTCCTGGTCGCTGTTGAGCTGCGCCTCGCCATCATCCCCGGCGGCGGCGTGAGGCCTGCCAGCGGTCCGGGTGTGGTGAGCCGCGGTGTGCCGAATCCGAGAAGACTGTTGTTGGCCGTGGGGTCGCGCTCATGGTCATCGACGCCTGCTCTCCTTTCATGTTAGCCACGGTTCCTGCATTTTTCGCACCACCGGCGCAAGTCAAGAAACACAGCACACGGTACCGTCGTCAACACCACCACCGTCCCGCACGCCCGCCAGACCCCCTCCCCAGGTCCAGCTCCCCGACAGGCGCGGCTTCCGCACAACCCCAGGCGCTCCCCCAGCATCAACACCAGCACCAGCAACACCCCCATAGCCACCGCCAGCATTCGACCTCCGCTTCCGCACCGTCAGCGGCGCGTCGCCGCCGGGGGGCTCAGGAACGCTGCTTGCCCCGCTGCCGTTGCTCGAGTCGGTCCCGCCGCTGCCGGACCTCGTGCTGCCTCCTCTGCTGCCACCGCCGCTGCCACTGCCGAGGACGCTCTCGCGCCGCTTGACAATCTGCAGGGGCTCGGGCTGCGGGGCGTTGCTGTTGCTGTTGTCGTCGTCGAGGCTGCCGGGGAGCGCGATCCCTGCCGCCGAGCCACTGCTGCTGCTGCTGGTGTTGTTGCCGTCTCTCCGTTTTCTGCTGCTCGGGGCGCCGTCGTCGTGACGTCCGTGAAGCTCCACGTCAGGTTGCTGCAGCGCCGCGGCCGCCATACTACCTCCTCCTCCTCCGCGAAGCCAACGATGTCAGGTGTCTGTTTCTGCGGATATTCCCTGCTCTCCGCCGATCCCCGCCGCTGCAGCTCCAAGGCCGTCCTCAAGTCCGAGACGCTGTCGAGCCCGCGCCACGAGTCTGCCGCGAAAGTATACGGATTGTTGTTGTTCCTGGTCCGCTGCTCCAGCGAGGACCTGCGGTTGCGCGACAGACGACGACGGCGGCGGCCAAAGAAGTCCCAGTAGCGCTTGGAGCTGCTGGCCGTGGTGGTTGTCGGCAGAGGACGACGAGACGAGAACGGAGCGCGGCCGTTTCTGAAGCAGGCCAGGGCCGAGCCGGCGAGGGCGACGGTGAGGACGAGCACCACGACGCCGCCAACCACGGGCAAACTGCTACTCATTATCCATGAACGGGGCGCAAGAGGGAGATTAAAGCGGAATGGCCCTATGATCAATTCAGAAGAGCCGGGTGAGGACTGCCTGGATGCGGATACTTGGTCTAAGAGTTGGTCGACGCCAATTGATGGGATCGAAGCAAGATGAATAAATCATTCGGGGTATTGGTGGCTGCCAGTCTAAAGCGAATCGTTCTCAAGAGGACAAAAGAAACAAAAACAAAAGTACAGCTGGATTCGCCATCCAGTGGCGAGGGAAACTGCCTCCTAGCCCAGGGAGGTGCCCCCTAGTTGCCCAGACATTTCCTGCATGGTAGCGGGCAGGTGCAATTCTCTGAGCGAGGCATGAGGGCATGTCCAAGCGGGAATAGTGTAAGGGGTGGTTTGCACCTCCCAGATAATACATACTGCTTATGGGCGAAGGTTTGTTCGCTTGACAAAATTCAGGGGGACCTTCACCCCTCACACAGAAGGCCCGAGAGTCCTGATCAGGTTCTCCTGAACAAGACCGACATCGCTCCTCTCCATATTCACAAACCGGATCTTCAAAAAAGAAGCAGTCAGCAGCAGCACGAAACGGCCCATAGCACTAGATACCATGACCACTGATACAACAAGGCGGACCAAAACGTCTCGGTAGTGGATTTTGCAAATTGACCAGGGTCAGGGTGTTCGGGCACACTCACCACTTCGTCAGCCACGGCGTTTCCAAAAAGCGCCTGCTCCGACAGGCTGGCCGCAATGAGCCTGTCGACCCTATCCTCCCACACGCCGTCCCAGTTCCACTCGCCAGGCTTACGGGGGCCGATGGATCCAGAACCACCAACACTGCTACCCCCAGCCGTCGTTCCAGCATTGCTGGCATTGCCGTCCTCCGAAGGCGCCACCGACGCCGGCGCATCCGGCGCGGCGGCGGCAGCCCCATCGCTAGCCGCGACACCATCAATCGAAGCCGCCTGCTGCTGCTGCTGTGGCGGCCGCTTCTGCAGCTGCCGCGTCCTCCAGGCGTGCCAGGCGCCCGGGTTGCCGGCGGCCTCGAGCGGAACCGAGTCGAGCATGGCCTCGTCGTCAAAGGTGCTGGCGATGTAGCGCAGCACGTCGTACGTTGACACGTCCTCGCCCCTGGCCGCAGCCGTCCGCAGGTGGCTCTGCGGGCCGCCGACCGACGAGACCTTGGAGGACGAGGCCGGCGTGACTTCGGCGTCCCGACCGCCACCACCACTGTTGTTGTTGCTGTTGGAAGGCCTCGGGGGCGTCTGCTGCAGGTTGCTGCTGTTGGCATTGTTGTTACTACCCCTGGTCCGGGAGCTGCCCCTGCCGAACCAGGCGGGGAAGCCGTGGCGCAGGCTGAAGCCGCCGGGGGGCAGGCGCTCGTCGTCGGTGGCGCTGACGGTGCCGTTGTCGTGGATGTCGGTGGTGTACATGTACGTGGTCAGGGGCGCGATGAGCGGGTGGAACATGTCGGTCGAGAAGGTTACCAGCGGCGGCAGGCGGGGGTACGTGCCAGGGAACGAGATCTGGAAGCGCAGGATCGAGTTCGCGTACGGTCCTGCGGGCGGTTTGACGTTGAGTTCCTTGGCCCGAGAAAAAGTATCACAACCGTGTGCCCGGGGCTAGCTAGCACTTGTCCTCCTCACCTTTGCGAACAAACATGACGCCAGACCACAGGGTCGGGTCGCCGGGGGTTAAGCTGACGAAGACGCCGTCGGGACGGGCCTGCTTCAGTCCTGCGCTGTGTGACACAGACGACAACAAAAGTCAGCTGATGCTGGCAGATAGGTGGTTTTCGCATCATCGCCTGATATCCATGTTTCGTTGCGCATACAATTCGGCCAGTAGGTTCTGCCGCCTCAGCGACGGCAGCGACGACATCTTTACGGACGCCATCTCGGAGTCGTCGGTTTGCGGGCGATGATGATGTTGTTGTTGCTGTCGTCGTCGTCGTTGGTGTCGCTCATTTTGCGTCGTGGCCCATGTGTCGAGTTGAAACGCGACATGGATGACAGAGACGAAAAAAAAAAAAAAGAAAAAAAAACCGATCAATCAAATTCAATGCCGGCACGTCAAATCGCGCGCCGCCTTCCTGGCATCCAAATTTCATGCGGCGGGCGCACGCGCGGCTGGCTCAATTGTCGCGACACAAGCGTGCATGCATTGCAGTGAGCTTAGCACATGCTCAGCTAGCGCCAAGCAATTTTGCTGCTTGTGCAATCAATGCCGGGGCCACCTTAGCCGAGAGCGGTCAGCCGCGGCAGAAACGGTCCCTGCAGAAACCAGGGTCCGGCCATCGGGGGCAGTTGAATCAGGATGACGGCATGGTGGGGTAGGTACAGTGCGGCTGCTGCTCGCTGCGGGGTAGCTCAGACAGCGCAGAGTGGCCTTGGGTGAGGTTTGTTCGGGTCGGGCTGGCAGACTGATGCCAAAATCCGCCCATCTCGTCGGCCTGAAAGTCTTGTCATGGGCGTCAAGAAAGACAGCGGCAGATGGACAGAAACTAGAATCGATTATTGGGTCTACTCAGTCCTAAGGGGAGAGTCTTTTTCCGCGCTCAAACCACATCATCCAACTTTGCGCAAACAATGCAGCCAGGTATAGTAGGGCAGGTATGCATGCGGTATGGTATATATGTACGTACTTGGGAGCCTGGGCAGGGATAGCAAAAGGAAGGGACGAAGATAGCGACAGCTCGGTTGTGCCAACGGGAGTGGGCAAAAGAATCAGGTAGATAAAGGCAAGTAGGCAGGTGGGTTTTTAAATGCAAGACGACAACGACGCAACCGCGAGAGCGCCTACTTCTTCTCAGACAGCCGAGTCTCGATCTTGGCCTTCTCGCGCTCCCGGATCTCCCTAAGCTCGTCCTTGGAGGTGTCGTAGCTGGCCGTGACCTGGTTGAAGGGGTTCTCGGGGCTGCGCTCAAACTCCTTGCGCAGCTTCTCCTGCTTCTGCTTGAGCCGCAGCCCCGCCATGCTGCCGTCGGCCTCGGCCTCCTTGAGCCGGCGCTCCTCGAAGGCGGCGTAGGCGGCCTTGAACCGGCGCTCCGGGTGCCTGTCGACCTTGGCCGCGTCCGACGAGCCGCCCGTGAGCGAGAGCGCGTCGAGCGCGTTGTCGATGCCCGACGCGTTGAGCGCCGACAGCCCGCGCTTGGACGAGGAGCCGCCGTCGTCGTCCAGCTGCGACAGGTCCAGCCCCCGCGACGCCGTCTTCTTGGGCGCCGCCTTGGAGTTCTTGGGCGCCGCCCGCCCCGGCGTGTTGCGCTCGTCCTCGGCCATCAGGGCCTCCTTCTCTGCCTTCTTGCGCGCCTGATCGGCCTTCTTGGCCGCCTCAGCCTCCCTGCAGGTAGGGGAGTCGGGACAGAAGGCGGGGCGCGCAAGGCACGAAGCCCACGCCCCCAGCGTCCCTCGTCGTCAGCATTGCGTACGGACCAGACCACCGTTCACGGCATGACGAAAAAGGAAATAAAGCGACGATGGAACGGATGTGAGGTGATCATGTGCCCCCGCGGATGAATGGAAGAAGGGGCATTTTGGAGTCTAGGCGTTAGTTGCGGTGTAGGGGGTGAGACACGTGTCACGGCCGCATATTTCGCGGGCGGTGGTGGTGGGGATGGGCTGAGAGGGAAACGTGAAGGCAGCGAGGCAAGGCGGGCAGGTGGTCGTCGGGCTGCACAGCAAAGGCGTCTGGCCCATGCCGGTCCAGGCGCGTCCGGCCACGCGCAAGAGGCGTGCCATATTTGCAGGGAAACGGCGGGAAGGAGGGAAATGAATAAGGGGAAGTGACAGGTCGGGATCGGGGGACCTGTCGCCGAGCCTTCGAGTCACGGGCGCATGCACACACGTGCACTCTCTTTTTTGTGCTCTGCTCTCATAGCCCCATACTCTCTCTCTCTCTCTCCCCGTCTCATACTCTCGTTCGTTCACTCACTTTTTGGAGTTGTTCTTTGCGCCCTTTTCCCACTCTGCAGCCTCCCGCGACTCCCGCCGGGCGTCTTCCGCCGCCGCTTTTTGCGCCGCCGCGTCGGCTTTGCGGGCCTGCCCCTGCGCCTTCTTGCTGTTCTCGCCGCCGCCGCCTCCCTTCTTGCCCGCCATTTCGTCTTTGCTTTTTTTGGGCCCTGCTTTTCTCCGCTTGGACCTTGTGGGTGTGGGGTGATGTGTCTCCGGGGAGAGGATGGATGGGTGGGTGGATGGCCGAGGAGGTTCTGTCCGTATGTGCTGCTGCCTCGGTCCTGCGTGCTGTTCTGTGCTGTGTAATGTGTTCTTTTTTTTTTTTTTTTTTTCCTCTCAATTTTTCGGCCGAGCCGGTGCAGGCGCGACGTGGTCAGTGAGGGGTTAGGCTGCCCCGGTTGGGCTTTTGGGGTTGGTGGGCTGCGACGGTGGTGGTGGTGGTGGTGGTGGTGGCCTGGGAGAGCGTTGCACCGAGACGAGGTCGGGTCCGAGCCGGCCAGCTGAGCTCTCTGTCGCTGCCGGCAGAGCTGCGCGGGCGCGGGTCGCGATTCGTCGGTCGTGTGCGATGGGCAGCGCGCGCGCGGGCGATGCTGTCACAGAGGCCCGTCCGTCGTTGGGGCGTCTATCGCCGGGCTGTGATGCTGGCCGCACTGCACTGCACCTTTGTCGTGCTTGCGGGTGGAGCTGACCGGTGTGTCAAGTGATTGCCTGCCCTTCCAATCGGGGCAACGGAGCGATTTCGCGGGTTTGCTGTTGTTTGTGTTTTTTTGTTTGTTGACTGGGCTGTCATTTTTTTCTCGAGTCCTTTTTTCCCCTCCCCGTGCCCCCCGCCATCAGCCCGTCAACTCAGTCTAGTGTGCGCTGGAGGTCCCACACTGTGAGGCCCCCAGCAGCTGATGTCTCGCCGCAACCGGCATCCATCACGACGCCCCTGCCACGTTCAACAGCCACGCCCTCGCAGGAAAACCACCTGCATGCTTCAGTCGTCGCATGGAGCCCACAGAGATGGAGGTAGGTATCTCCGTACCCGCCGACGGAAAGAACTGAAAATAAAACGAAAAGCGACTTTGCTGGTTTGGGCAGGTCACACACAATTACGGACGGCTGGACATGCCTGCCTCGACACCGCTATTTTGGGTTTTTGGCTTTGATATCATCTCCCGCTCTGCTTATGCCTCCTCGGGTTTTCGTGCCTTGACCGGTACGGCAGGTACAGCAAACGCTTGCAGCGACGAGCCCCGCGCAAGCCCTCACCGGTTCTCCATTTCCTTGTCACAAACAACACAACGTCTCCAATATCATATCTGATGTTTTGCTCACTATGACGGCAAAACGCAGGCCTTGTCCTGTTCTTGTCGCCGCTGGTTGCGGCTGGCTGGCCGAGGGAGGTCGGCGATATTGGTCGCGGCGGCTCTGCCCGATTGAGCATCCCGGGGATCAGATACCGCTAGTCTAGTATGTTGGGGGTTACCTATCAGATCAGCCACACGCCCACTCACTCTGAGACGACAACGAAAGACGACGAAAGAGGCACACGGGCACGCAGACATACACACAGACAACAAGCAAAGCACTTAGATAATAGATGGACAAATAGATGAATAACGGATAGATAACCACACAGCGCAGATAGTTAAGCATCGACCACGACAGCATCTCCCTTGTGCGTCACGAAGAACCTAGCAAACCCCGAGATAGGAGCATCAAGTGACCCCCAGGCGGGGAGCCGCGTTTGCAACACCTACCTCCCCGACGTTTTCCCGTGAACTCTGATTTTCGTCTCCTCCCTCGCCTGCATCTCCCCCTCCTCCCCCTTCCTTTTTTTTCCCACCGCTTCGTGGGGAGCGTGTCCGTAGCCAAACAGAAGCACTCGCTCAACTCCGCCGCTAGGCCCAAGTGACACGCATACATTGGCACACGCCTTTTCGCTCGCTCGCTCGCTCGCACCCACAGATGGACACACCCCCTTGCCTGCAGACAACAGCAGCAGGAGAACCCAGTCCGAACCCGGTTTCCTCGCCGGTCCAAAATGCCACATGGCGCTGGGGATTGGAGGGCAGGGAAATTCCCCCGGTGGTCCGGGGGACAGGGAGGAGAGGAGGGCAGACTGCACAGCCGCCTTTGGGCGTCAAGAAGGAGGAAGGGCAAAAACAAGCCGGAACCGCTCCTTTCTCGATGCAGCCGGCTGATCTTCGCGCGCGCGCGCATCTGATCTCCGGCCAAGGGGAAAGCGTATGTAGCCTTGACCCAGTCCTGCAGCAGGGCCCCCGGCCTCTACTCAGGATTGGCTCGGTGGGTAGCATCTGCGTTGGCAAACAGATTCTAGCGCCCTTTTTCTTGTTCTTATTCGTGTGTATGCGGTTAGCCTGGCTTTGCTTTTTTTTTTTTTTTTTTTTTTTTTTTTTTATACTTTTGCTCCTTTCCCCTTCTCGCCACCCAACCATCACATCTCCGTGGGCGCCACCCCTGATATGTACGTACCGTACACTTACCGGCGTTGCAGGAGGTTTCATCACAAAGGTGGATGTACCCTTTCCCAGGAAGTGGGGAAACTGTCGCCTGCTTTCGCGACGCCGTAGATCCGAACAAGACCGGTGAGACTAGTGGCGATGTCGGATTGGTCGATCTCAAAAAGGCTGAGGTAGGGGGACGTGGGAGGGGTGGGCAGCAGCCAGTACCACGGATACTCGCGGGACACGCGGTGAACCGGGAAGGGAGGAGGGGTGTGCGACGAGGCCAAGCCAACCAGCGGGCGAGCAGCCCCGGGTTCTTGCGACCTGTTGCCGTGGACAGCTGCTGCTTGGGGACGAACGCCTGTCGTCTGTCACCACTACCACCAGCACCCGACGGGTAATCTCGGGCTGGCCGCCGCGCCGCCGCCGCCCGTCCGTCCGCCCACGTCGTCCCACGCGCTCACCCCTTTGCCCCCCTCTCGTGTCGCGCGCCCGAGATTGCGAAAAGGCGGCAGCCGGGCGGCGGGACCATGGCCTGATGGACGTTAGTGCCAGAAGAACCCAGCACCGAGGTCTCGTCTCGAGAGGGGGACCAAAGGGATCTCTCCCCTCGCGTAGCGCAGGCTGCGACTGGGTGGAGCCACCACGATAACGGGGACGCGGTTCCGACCTCCGCGCTGGTGTCACTGGGTGGCGGCACACGGCTGTGTGCGCGCGCGCAGAAAAGGCGCCGCGGGAAGTCCCACCGGGCTATTGCAGCCTCTTTGTGTCAAGATCGGCTGGCGAACCCGATCATTTGCCCGGTGCTCGTGCAAAGAACCGCTTTGCGAACCCCTGGCCGCCTTGGAGGAGCCCCGAGTACCGCCCGCCACCTCGCACTGCTCTTCGTTCACGCGGCCTGCTGCCCCCGGGGAACCTTCCTCTGGTCCATCCATCCTTTCCTCTCTCATCGCAAATCGAAACAGAGCACGGATGGACGACGCAACGTGTGATACGCTGCGTTGGCATCCATAGAGAGGAACGTCACACCGCCCAGACGATGCCTCTGATTGTCGCGATTGGGTGTGCCAACTTCTTTCTCCGTCGCGAAGCTTGCTGGCGACGGAAGTACCTTACCTGCGACATTGAGAAAAAGAAGAAAAATAAAATAAAAAATAAAAAAAAATCAAGTGTTGAGTTGACAGGAGGGGACACGACGACCGTGTGCCGAGGTTGGGCTTCGGCCACTTCCGTCCTTGGGTTCGCGCGCTCAGGCCACTGCTGGAAAGACAGCCAGCGCGCCGGCAGTATCTGCGCACCCGACAGCAATGCCTTTTATGCGTCATGTGAGACGTGGGCTGCCTATATTTGTTGCAGGCCAAGCCTAGGAGCCAGGGTCGCTCGGGAGGCCATCCGACGTCAGTTTGCCAGGAATGCAGGTGGTGGGTGCGCGACAAAGAAAAAGATGAAAAAGAAAAGAAAGAAAAAAACGACACATCACCGGCATTCAATTTTTTTTTTTTCTGATATGGGCAGCAACGCAGCTCCTGCGTGACCACGGCAGCCGAGCATACACAAGATGGAGCTCTAGGGTCCACAGGCATGCTGGCACGCCCTCGCATGGAGCAGCAGGCACTGATGGAGGGCGGGACACTAACATGACGGGCGGCTTGTCGGGGAATTTTGTTGGAAATTATCGATATGCGGGGGAAGGTACTGCGACCTCAGTGGGCGAGCTGGTGTCACCAGCTGCGCTCTCACATCTCATCCGCATGTCGCACAGCAGGCGCTGGGCCGTTCGTGGCACATGCTTTCGTCCTGCGGGCAGGGAGGACCTGCGAAGCCCGCCTGTGGTTTTTGTCTGGCCTGCTGCCACCCCCGGCGGCTCGCCGCTGCTTGGCCTGCCTGGATACCTAAATACCGCAACACCCAACGCAACGTCAGCCTCACTCGTTGTTTCGGAGGTCCTGGTTGGCCCGCCGGATGGGGTGGCCTCGCTGGCCGACCGATAATCCAATGCCGCCGCTGGCGCGTGGACACCAAGCACACAGCACGCACGGCCCAGGTGGCCGCCGCCGGGTCGGGGCCGTACTAGCTGCTGTGACCCTCTCCTCTCGGACATGCGTCAGACTCGTCGAGCCCGAAGATAACGGAGACCAGACCTCCGTTTCTCTTGGAAAACATAGTTGACGTGAGAGTGACGTCGCGCCATGAGATTTCCGCCAGCCTCGGCGCGTGCGGAACCCTGGCCCGGCTGCAGCGAAATGGACATGAGACTCCTCCTTCCTTCCTGATGTTGCCGGCAATCGATGCCCGCCGTCAATAGTGGCGGAGTAATTGGCTCCGGCAATGCGCTGGCCGCTCGCTAGTGGGTACCGGGACTGGGCGGGAGCGGGCGAAACGAGGCGATAAGCATCGGTGGGAATTGCGCTCGTCGGGGATGTGGTGATTGTTACAAGGAAACCGGTGAGCCGACACCGTCATCACCACCACCGCTTTTGGAAAAAGCTGCATGGGCTTCGGTCTGGGCCCCGGGCGCACGGGGCCCGGCGGCAGGATGCGTTGGCCCCAAGGCCCAAGCCAGCCATCTGCCGCGCTACGACGCCAGTAGTTTCCGGGCTGAGCAGAGACGTGCCGTGAAATGCGCGTCAGTAGGCATTCATGGTTGGGCCACACCGGGCTCGGTGAGCATCGACCTTTTCGTGTCTTGTCGCTGCGCCTGGCCGGCTTAGCTTCGGGACGACGACGGCGTCAACAAAAATAGTCGTCGCCCATCCGACTTGGCAGCAATGCAGCGGCTACTCACCTCAAACACCCGATTCCCCACTGGAGCTTGTCACCGCCAAGTCGGCCGCGTGTCCATGACACGGCGGCCCGGAAGGAGGCTGCTTCCCGCGCTGTGGACACGACATGGCCTGGCATGATGATGGGGCTGTCTCACTGGCTCTCCCCGAGGACCGATGGGCAGAGTCTGACCACACTGAATACGAAAATCCCACTGCGAGAGCACACGGTGAGACGGCCGACTCCGTCTTGCCGCTTTCGATACCAACCTTCTGTGTTGCACCGATCCCGCCATGGGACGGGAGGATGGATGGGAAAGGGAGGAGGAGAGCTGAGAGGGAGGGAGGGATCAGGGGTTGGCCAGGGTGGCGGGCAAAGTGGCAGGCATTGGGACGCCCGCCGCCCGATGTGCTGATGCGAACCGCCGCCGCATTCCTTCCTCTCTTGATAGGAGGACGCCTCGATACGTGCATACTTGGCAGCTTCAGATATACCCGTGTTTGCAGCGGCCCTGGTCCGGCCGCCTTTTGCCTGGTAAATACGGTGTAGCACGGCGAGATAAACCCGACAGTTGCATGGGTCGTCCTGGACTCCTCCATTTCTTTCCGGCAAAGTGCAGCCTTTCCTTCCGGACGCAACTAGCAAGCGAGGCCTTGTTGTTACGGGAGCCGCCCTGTTGTGCTCTCCACTTTGACGCCCGGGTTTGGGGGCGTATGAGGCTTGGAGCCAAGGGATGAATGCAGTCATCGTCGTGATGCAGAGTCCCATCTAGCTCATGTAATGCCGGCCCAGGATGGTTAGTGGGCCGATCAGGCCTGTCAGGAGGCGGATCAGTGTGATTTCGGTTCTCCTGATCGGGATGTGGCCTCGAGATCGTCGGATAAGTGAAGACGGTGCTTGGATCTTTTTTCTCAAGAGTCCATATGCGCCGATCCCGCGAGCTCTCCCTTGCATGCACGCATCTCCAAATCCGGGCTGCCTCGTGTTCGCCTGGAGGCTGGAGTTGAGACTACCAGGTTCCGCAGGAGTAAACCGGAAGGAGGCGAAAATAAACAAAAAGAAAGAAAGAGAATAAAATAAAAAAGGAACCATGCAGGAAGAAAAGAGATGATGGGCGGCGAGCCGGAACAGTGACCGGCAGTGCATCCACCGACTTGGCCGAACCGTAACGCCAGCGTCCATCAGCCTCTGTGCTTCTGCCGTATCATTAGGCGCGCAGGGCAGGCAGGGCAGGCAGGCTAGGAGGACCAGGCCAGCTTGTCCTCCATGTCACCGATTGCCATTTTAGGCATGCTGCATGACGGCCCTGGCCGCATCCCCGGGCGGACAGGGCAACAGATGCAGCAGAGAGCCAGTCACTTGCCGGACCCACGAGTGACAGTAAAAAATA
>JNVV01000009.1:823847-876918 GCA_000733355.1 Falciphora oryzae
CATGGGCCTTGCCCATGGCAAAGAGAGGAGAGAGGGGGAAAAAAAAAAAAAAAAGAAGAAAAAAAGAACTGGCAAGGGAAGCAGATGGATGTCGTCTGCTTGCTTTCACCTTGAGCGCCTTGGCGCTGAGACGGCCATCATCCCATCCCACTGTTGTGCATGAGCGCCTCGCGGGAGTGGGGGGTCGGGCAGAGCGAGAAAAAAAAAAGAAAAAAAAAAGACCCAGTGGGTCGAAAAAGAAGGGAGGTGAGGAAGAAACGCATGCGCAGAAACACAAGAGACGGTATGCCCGCGCTGTCGGTGTACCTCGGAGTGGAGCGCAATTGCTCATGCGTCACAGTGTGCGCTGGGTCCCCCATTTGAAGGCTCTTGTTATGCAAGGAACAGCCTAACCGGGACTGGCGTTTTTTTGCTGTCGCTGGCGGATCCATTTGCCCCGAGACGAGATTGCCTCTTTTTTTTTTTTTTCTCTTTTCCTCTCCGCCACCACTCCCCTCGTTGTTTCCTCTCTTTGGCTGGGAACAAAGTGGGGATTTCCAGTTTTGGTTTTCGTCCTGCCTTGTTCTGGAAAAGACGGCAGTTTGTGCCAGGCCCCTCGCGGAGTCCCAACTGAGGGGTCTGTGCAAAATAATCTTGAAACAGCCCAATGTTGAGATGGTTCATTTTCCAGCCCGTTTTTTTCCTTCTCTGTCTCCTGAGAAGATTCTTCCAGTCTTTGACAGGAGACCCGCCTGTAGCTCCCCGGACCACTCGGAAGGCTCCAGGCGAGTTCCCCTGGTGGCAAATGATCCACTGCGCGGAGCTCCTTCCAGCCAGTCGGAGCCGGTGGCGACCGCACCGGGGTAACATCCCGCGCGCCGGTGGAAAGCGTTTGGGAGTGTTTTTCTGTGCCCCTTTATTTCTTGCCATTTTGCCCCCTTGGCACGCTGGGGGATTTTTTGCTCTCTCCGGCAGTGATCCCTCGTCGCTCCTATTATCAACATTTTATAATAATTCCCTCTTCTTCGCATCCCTTGCCTTGTCAAGCCAGCCCGTGTTGCGGGGCAGCGCGCCAAGTATCTCAATGGACTGGTTCGCGTCCCACATAGGTTGCCGGCAAGCCCTAGCTGCCCCGGGAGACTGGTTGGCCATGCAAATAGAGTGCAGTGCTTGCAGGGCCTGGGAGCAAGAACCCCCCACCTCCCTCGCAAACCAATTCGAAAAGAGATTGAGAAGTGAGGGGAAATGCAGATGCAACCAACACGAGGTGATGTGGCGGAAGACGCGATTGCTTTTTATCACGACGCTAGCCTCAAGCGTCGGTCGAGGACCAGTTGCCCGGTTGTGTGTCGCAGCTGAAGGCGCGACTCGCGACAAAGGCTCGCGCCTACGACGTCAGCGCATGCACGTCTTCGCAGCTCGTCCGTATGCGCCGGCGGCCAGCAAGCAGGCAACATTCGATGAGTGGCCCTAGGAGATGCGTGGATGGCAAAAAAATAAAAAATAAAATAAAGATGGCGGTCGCAAATCCCACGAGGGGAGCCCAGAGACCAATCAACAAACTGGGAAATCTCCATTTGGAAGGTTGGCAAGCCTCCTTGCAACTTTGCTGCCCTCGACCGCAAAACATCCATGTCGCATCGACGATTACAGTGCAGGAACGCTGCGGGCTGTGGGCTGCACCACACACCCTGCAACTCTCAATCTCGCCACTCCAATCCGAGCCACCAGCCAGTGCGCGTGTTGCGCGCGCGGCGTCAAAAATCCGTTTGAAATGTCTTGCTTGAAATCGACATGGCGCACTCTAGGCTTTCCGATCGTGGTCTGGAATTCCCGTCTGGAACAGGCCGAGCGGAACGCGGGGTGCGCCTGGTCACTGGACGACGGACTTGGGCGAACGGGCCCGTGGCGTCTGCTGAGGTACGTGTGATAGCCTGTTTGGGAAGATGGGACGGACTGGATCGAGGGCGTCGTCGAATGACAGGCGCCGCAGCATGTAAGGGCGGACCTGGAGCCGAAAGGACACAGCCAGGAAAAAAAAAAAAAAAAAAAAGAGTTGCGACCCGTCACCTGACCAAAAGCGCCTGCGTCATGACAAAAGCGGTGTCCAGCCGGCGGTCGGTGTGCGCAGGCACTGTCCTGGCCACTAGGCAGATTTCCGCTTCGGCATTGGTCGATTTCCAAGGACGCGTCCGAGGCCCAACCCCAGACCCACGAACCCGGGCCTCGCTCCACATGGGAAACCGAGGCAGGCGTCCAGGGGCACTCCCTGATCGAGGACCAAGCCAGCCCCACACGTCAGGTCCATCCAAGGTCGAAAAAAAGCAAGGGTTCTCTGCCCAAGAGAGCGTTTGTCTTTTTCAGCTCGTGACCAACTTGTGACCGCCTTTTTGACTCCCGCCATGACAGATGAGGGTTTTGGAAAGAGAACCAGATCGTCCGATTCGACCATGTCCTCCCCATCTTGTGCCCACGCCCACACCCTGGGCCCCCATGCTTTTCTGGCAAGGCGAACGGCGGCATGCACGCGCGCTTGCTGGTGACGACAGGCGTACCGTGAACCAAGCATGTCAGCGCAGCAGCGTCCAAGGAGAGGCAGTCGGAAAACTGGCTCATCAGCAAGCTAGTAACAGACGGCTAGGGTAGGTACCTACCGGTCTAGCTTCTAGCTTAGCCTCTCGTTGGATCAACCAGGCAGGTTCCTGAATCGTACGAGTTGATGGTGGCGGCGATACGTTTCAACGAGACAATGTCTTGCTGGTGTGGGTGCGCGGGCAGCCCATGCCGCGGAGCACTTACCCCTATCCCTTTAGTGCGGGGGGGGCCGCCGCCTGGCCTGGAATTGCTAGAAGCGTTCGGCGCATCTGCTCTTGGTTATCTCTTCATCCTCCGCCTCCTAGGCCGCGACGGCACTCTGCACCGGCGAGATCGGACGTGTCCTCTCTCCCCTTTGGGGCGACCGGTGGGTTGAGGCTGACGAAGAGGCCCCACATAAAGAGATAGGGCGGCGGCGATGGTAATTTCCATGCGTAGGTGCGATGGCGGACCGGGGATTTCGACAGCCGGCATGATTTGTGGAACTGAGGTTGGGGGACGCTGGCAAGGAGCCCTGTGAGTGACGTCGTTTTTTTTTTTTTTTTTTTTTTTCCCTCAGTCTGACAGAAGCATTTGGCCACAGTGTCTTCTGGCCGACGGCGGGGTGGGCGTGCGCTCGGTAAAGCCCACCCCGGAGAGATCGGACCGCTCACCACTTGCGGTGTGCCCGCTTGGACACGGTGGGAGCTTGCACGTGGTGCTGGGGACAGGGACTGACTTGTCGCTTCGACTCAATTATCGTCGTATCAAACTTTCAGAGTAGCAACGGAGCAGCAAATTTCAGGCCGGGCACCAAGATGGAGGTTCCATCGCAAGACAGGCATGGAGCCGTCAGGGATTTCCCCGGCTCGGGCAATGGATCCGGGCTGTTGGAGGGATCGGTGAGGAAGAGGAAAAAAAAAAAATTCGCGAAAGCAAAGAAAAAGCAAGACAAGGCAGAAGAGAAAGAAAATAAAAAGGAAAAATAAAATACGCAAACAAAAGGAGAACAGCAGAGATTCGTCCCAACCGGCGCCCGATCGGCAGTGCGGCAGGCACAGCATAGTACCACATACAGAGAGGCGCAAGGCGTTGGCCGCCCGGCCGGCCCCGGATCAAGGATGCAAATTGAGGCTTTTCGGTAGTTGCAAGCATGATTGATAATCCGGCGACTCGGCTGGCGGACCACAAACGGATGCACGCACTGCACTGCACTGCGCTGCACGCGGCGATTTGGTCGCAGGATGCGCTTGGCTTGGCGCACAGGTGATCTGACGGGATTTTGATCGCACCCCTTGTCTGTGACTTAGGTGTGTCCCTCTTCCATCAAATGGCCCCGCGTCCGGCCAACCGACGGACATGGCCACATTTCACATCTTACGTAGAGCCGAGGAAAACCGGCGGCCAGTCGCGTCCGGACATGGGGATCGACCTGTTGGACGAGGACTTTTTTTTTTTTTTTTTTTTTTTTCTTTGTTTACTCTTGTTTGTGGACGGGTTGGGCTGGGCCGACACGTTGCCCGCTTCTACTGGCTGGGCCCCAACCCTACTTGCTGCTGCTGCGGCGCCGGATTTGGCGCAACAGTCATCGCTGCTGCTGCTGCTTCTTCCTGCTTGCTTGCCGTTGAGGTCGGTGAGATCGATTTCGCCCGCCTTTGCTGGGCGGGGCGCATGGAGCCAGATTTTCCCAATGACAACTCCCGCCCAACAGGCCCGACGGCGACACAAGCGTCGCGCATTTCCCAGGCATGGCCCGCTTGGTGCGGCCAAGGGTAGCACGGCGCACCGCCATTGGGAGAGCAGCAGAGCAGCTTTCCCTGCGCTGCCCTGCTGTCGCAACAAAGGGAAATGCATGCCGCCGTCCGCTGCGGTCAACTTTGTGGCCGGCTACCTCATCACCGGCGCGTGCGTGGGCAGAGCGTTTACGTGTCCCAACCGACAATTCAGGGTTTCAGACAGGGCTTCTCGCCTCTCCGGCTGCCAGTCAGGGCTGTTTTCTCGCTTCGCTTTCCCCGCCGCCTGCCAGCGAGGTGGCAGTTACTATCTCACCTGGCGCCGCTGTGCCCACTCTTGCGACTCCCGTGCCTCACCGCCTGACCTTTTTCTCGAGCCCTTCCCTGCCCGGCCCCCAGTGCTTATCCGCCCGCTCCACCGCAACAGCGACAACAGGGAATGTGCGCGGAAAAAAGAGGGACAAACAAACAAATGATTGAAATAAAAATAAAAAATAAAAACACTTCCCCGCCCGATGTGGGCGGGTGGGCATCAACCCGACGGCCGAAAAGTTCGAGAAGGAAATGGAGCGTTGAAAAGGTTCCGCTTTTCGGTTTCCAAATGTTGCACAGGGGCAATTGCTCCTCCCAGTTGCGGCCGGGGAGGAGCTGCGGGTTTGCCGGAGGTGTCACTTTTTTTCGACGGGCTTCTCCTTGGTGGGCCGTTGACTTTTTTTTTTTTTTTTTCCCTGGCACATGGGTCCCGTCCTTTAATTCCCCGCCCTTTTTCGTCGCGGCGCGGCGGTTAACACTGGATAGAACCCTAACATGGCCACCACGGTTGGGCACGCGGAAGAACACCTCTGATCCCGAGGCCGCCGTCGGGGGGATACCACAGGGAAAGCAGACTAGGGAGACGCCGGCCGGATGCGACATGGGTGCAGGCGGGCGTGGCAGCGAGCGATGAAAAAAGATATGCCCGCGTCGCACATGGCTCTATGGCTAACGGGAGCGGACAGCAGAGGCGGTCCCTTTCGTTGGGGCGGCTGTAGAGTGTTTGCCCGAGGGAGGGGAGCACAAGGCACAAGAAGGGAGAGACCAAAGTCAAAGTTGCCCGAGGGGAGAAAAAAAAAAGGAAGGAAAATGAAAAATGACGAGGGCTAACTCCTAGCTTCACCAACCTACAACAAGCAAGCGTGCTGTCCGCGGCGAAATAGCGACACGGCATCTCTTCCAGCTCCCTCGTGCGTGCCCGCAGCCAGCCCGGCCTAAAAGCGGTACGTACCTCTGGCCAGCACGCCCACTTCACACACCTCGAGCTACCACGCTGTTCCAACAAACCGGGCTCGGGCCTGTCCCCCCGGCCGGGGTCGGAGGCAGCTCTGGTGCTGTCAGATTTGTCGGTCCCAGATGTCCGGAAACGCCCTCGCCATAGTCGCATAGTGCTGGGCGTCGATCTACAAACTGTGCGGGGCGCCTGTCTACAAGTACCACGACTGGGTGTGGGCCCCTGGATGCCAGGGCTGGGCCAGGGGAGGGGGGTGTGCCGTTCTGGGAGAGCCGCGCCCCTCATGCAGATCTACGCAGCACCTCGCTCTGCAGCTTGGAACAACCTAGCAGAGCTCGTCAAAGGGTAAACCTGGCTGTCTTTCATTTTTATTTTTATTATTTTTTTATTTTTGTTTTTTTCGAATTTTTTTCGCCTCTGTCCCGCTCTAATTATTGTGTTTTTTCTTTCTTTTTTATTCTCCGCCGACACGTCTTTTCTTTTATGTATTTTATTGTTTTATTTCTTTACGTTCATTTCTTTCTTTTGTCAAGGAGGCAGCTGGTCACCGCCGTTTCACTCCAATAAAAAGAAAGCAGGTACGGACCTTTTTGAAAGCTTCGCTCTCCTTTCTCTCCCCTCCCTTCCGGCCAATGGCATTTTATATGGCTTCTGCCCTCCTGACAGTCCGTCCCATACCTCCACGTCCCGCCCTGTCGACTTCTGCATGGGGAGCAACCGTCACACACTAATAAGCCCCTTCTCTTGTACACACCTCTGTCTCCGCTCCATGCTCTTTGGTCCCCTCACCGTCCCCCTCCGTTTTGCGCAACCCAAGGCCAAGCCATAGGACGCCACCGTATCTCCGCTGATCCAGAGGCTTTGCCTACCGGGTGCTGTTGGTTGTTACATCACCTTGCGTTTGGTTGGCCTCGTTTGCCCACCCCGGGTGCGCATGTTACGTGCTTGTGGTGATCACAAGCCCTGCCTGCCTACCCACCGAGCGCTCTCTGACCGTTCCACACGGCCGTCTCGTCCTCCCCACTCATAATAACTCGACATACCTCCTGGCTCGGACACCTCGTGGACCCTTTTTAAGCGGCCGAGCGCCCACTCCCTTCGAGAAAGACATCATCTTAGTCTCTTAGTCTCCAAGGCGGCTCCTGTGAACAAACATCGATCCATCCCTGTCGGGTGCAGACTCACAGACATCCAACGCCGTGGACGCGGACTTGATTTTTTATCTTTTCTCTCTCTCCCTCTCCCTCTCTCTCTCTCTCTCTCTCCTGCCAGGTCTCCTCTCCCACATCGCACCTGCGTCGTCCTCTCCCGCTCTGCTCTGCCCTTCCCGGCGTCCATTCCACCTTGCCGTCGTCAGGGTGGTTGTCAGGGGGCGTACCGAAATCGGATCCAGCAGGAAGCCGTTGCCGTCTTCTCATCACCATGTCGAGGAGAAGTGGCCCTTTGGGACGGGGCGCTGCCTCCCCCAGATCCAGGAATCTCCCGCCCTTCCCCACAAGACAGATGTTTGTTCTCGGTACGTGATTCGCTCATAGCGCCGTGGCGAAGAATTGTCGGGGCTGACACCCAGTCATCAGCTCTGTGCCGGATATGTGAACCGATCGCATTTATGGGGATCTTCCCCTACATCTACAAGATGGTGCAGAATTTCCATGTCACCGACGACACGAGCCAGATCGCCCTCTACGCCGGCATGGTCACCTCGGCGTTCACATTAGCCGAGTTCTCGACGGGCGTGCTCTGGGGCAGGCTAAGCGACAAGATCGGCAGGAAACCCGTCCTGCTCACCGGTCTCGCTGGTACCGCGCTCAGTGTGCTCATCTTCGGCTTTTCCCCTAACCTCTGGGTTGCGCTCTTTGCCAGGGCCCTCGGAGGCCTGCTCAACGGGTAAGTCGATGTCACGCTCGGTTTGGCCTCTCTTTAGATACTCTAGACTGACAGGACCTTGCCAGAAACATTGGTGTTTTGCAGACCACTGTGGCTGAGCTGGTCAAGGTCAAGGAGCATCAACGTGAGTCTTATGGAAAACCTAGATCGCCCGATAAAATAGTCGTGAGCTCCGGGTCTGACGCAAAGACCATTTTATAGCCCGCGCATATACCATCATGCCTATTGTGTGGTGTCTTGGGTAAGTTTCCAGCATCTGATCACATATGGAACTCCGAACCGTTTTTTATCGAACCCTGGCTTACACGCGCAAACAGCTCGATTATTGGACCAATCATCGGTGGAGCACTAGCCGAGCCATGCGAGACGCTTCCGAGTCTGTTCCCCCGGGGCAGCATCTGGGAAAAGTTCCCGTACCTTCTGCCGAATCTGTTCAGCGCCATTGCCGTCTTCTGTGGTGTTATCATCGGAATCCTGTTCCTCGAGGAGACCCACGAGGAGAAGAGGCTCAACAGGGACCGTGGTGTTGAGCTTGGCAAGTCTCTGCTTGCCCTCCTGCCTTGGAACCGCGAGAAGCGCGCGCCGACTACCGGAAAGGGTGAAGAGCAGCCGCTCCTCATGGATGCGCAGGAGTTCCTGCCCGTCTACCAGACGAACGAGAACTCGCCTCGGCTTACATCGATGCCCGCCCGCGACCTGCCCGAAGCCTTCGATCTGCCGCCCATCTCGGCGCCCCAGCCGCCGAGGGCCCCGCCCAGCAAGATCTTCACCCGGCCCGTTGTGCTCAACATTGTGTCCTACGGCATCCTGGCCTTGTAAGAGCACACCCCTCGCCATGCCCCACGAACCCAACTGATGATACCCGTACTCGGTTGTAATACCGACACACTGACACTGACTTCCTGCAGCCACACCATGACCTACGACCAGCTCCTGCCCGTCTTCCTCAGCACAGACCCGCAGCACAAGCCGATCCACCTCCCCTTCAAGTTCTCGGACGGGTTCGGCTACAAGACGTCGACGGTCGGCGCCATAATGTCGGTGCAGGGCGGCTACGCGATGCTCTCGACCATGGTCCTCTTCCCCTGGGCGGTGCGCAAGGTCGGCCCGCTGCGGCTGTTCCAGTTCCTGGCGCTGTCGTACTTCATGCTGTACCTCCTGACCCCTTACATCGTGCTTCTCCCCGAGGAGAACTACATCCGCACCATCGGCATCTTCGTCGCCATCGTGTGGAAGTGCACCTACTCGACCATGGCGTACCCGAGCAACGCCATCCTGCTGACCAACTCGGCCCCGACGTCGCTCTCGCTGGGGACCATCAACGGCGTCGCCGCCTCGACCGCCAGCCTGTCGCGCGCCTTCGGCCCCACCATCTCGGGCATGCTCTACGCCGCCGGCCTCAAGACGGGCTTCTCGGGCCTGCCCTGGTGGTGCAGCGGCGTCGTCACCATCGCGGGCGCCTTCATCAGCCTGCACATCACCGAGGTCCCCGGCCGCATGGACGAGAAGAAGCCCGGCGACATCGAGTCCGCACCCCTGCTGAACGACTACGACGACGACGAAGCCGAGGCGGATAGGCGTTGCTAAGAGCTAGCGGGAGAGCCCCCAGGACCCTCGGGACTTTTCTCTTTTCGTTTCCGACTCCTGTCTAGCGGCTCTCTTAGTCCTTCCCTCTCATCCTTGCCCAACCGGTGAGGGTTTAGCTTTGGGACCTGGCGACTTGGCTGAACATGCCTGTCTTCATCGACGTGAGTCGGCTTTTGCCGCGGCGCGCGTGACGTCTCTTTAATTTTTTTTTTTTTTAAACCCCTCCAGCCTCAACTCTGCAAAGAACTTTTTCGGGTCAATCCTCATTTCGGCCCACAGGCGGTTTCGCACCCGGGGGGGCACGCGGCCCACTTGGTGCGAGCAAGGCCTGCTGGCGGAAAGCAACCGCGGAACAGAGCCAGCCAGGAAAAAAAAGAGGAGCGGAGAGAAGAAGGCAGGCATCCACGCCACCAGCACACCTTGCTTTTTCTGGTTGCATTTTTCCGCCTTCTCCGTTTGGCCTTTTCCATTACTCAAGCCTTGTTATTATTTTTTGTACCCTTTTGCTTCTTCTGTGGAGTTCAATGTTTTTCCCCTTGTTGGGGTCGTCTTCCGATCTCACACCCTGGGTCCGATTCGGGCGGGTGCGGCTGATGCGTCCCCATTCTCTCTATCCTTCTTTGGCCCCTCGGGCTTCGTCACTATTTCCTCATCTCCCTGTTTCCTTTCCCCTCGTCTCTTCATCCTTCTTTTGCTTGGGAAAGATGGAGTACTGTGCATACGTAAAGAGCTGGGCTCGGACCACATTTCAAGGGCATTTACCGGTAGTTGGGAAAGAAAGGGTTCTTTGGGTTTGTATTTCTTCTACCTTTGTTGCTTGTGGAATTTTTCGAGATACCTTGTTTTCCTTTTTTTCTCTCTTTTCCTTTTTTCCTGTCTCTCGTCTTGTTACCTCTGTCACCTTTCTACACGGCTCGCTCGAGGTCAGCTCCTTGAGCCTGTCCTCGGCGACGCTAGCCCCCCATTTTAGACGGAACGAAGCCATTTGCGGCTCGCTAGGCCTCTAGGCCAAAACCCAGCAAGAAAGACAAAAAAAACAGGATGGATGGATACCCCCCAGATTTTTTGTTTTCTTATTTCTATCTTCATTATTCGATTAATAACCTTCCCCCTTGTATTTTTGCGCCATGGACGGCTTGGGAAGATGTTGTGTTTTTGGATATTTGGGACCTTGGCTAGGCTTTTTTTCTTCTTTTTTTCCCCAGAAGCTCCTCCTTTCTCACGATTGTCACGGCTCCCATATCTTAGTTTAGCTCTGCATTACAATGAACCCATTTTCTACTTCGCCTGGCCACATTGGTTACATAGGGCCTGAGATGGATATGGATCTTGCAGAGGCTGGCTCTTTGCGGCGGAACTCGGCACACCACTTCCAGCTTTTGAGCTTGGTACAGCTGGCTAGCTTCCCCTGGCGGACCGGCCTCAGCCTTGGCGGGGACGGTGAGTATTGGTTGCTCTTTTCGCCGCGGTCTTGGGACACGGGTTCCTGCGAGCATACGAGCACGTTGGTTGGGCGGCTGGTTGTACATACGTATCCGTCTCTCACACTTGGCATAAAAAATGCCACGTGGGATGGGTGATGTCCTACATAGTTTTTATGCATGTATCCAAGCGGCGTACTGGGCTTCGTCGTCCCCTGGCGGCACTTATGCGCTTGTCGGCGCTTGAGGCTGTTTGGCGTATGCAGCTAACGTGGGCGAGGGAAGGGCGCGGATTACCTCATGGGTGTTTCGTATCATCGTATCGCCGCTGCCAGCCATACGGGCAGCCCCAAGGTTGGGAAAGTTGTGTGTGCGGTGCACGCACATGCACACGCTAAAACGCGATAGGCTCGAAAACCCCCACGCCCAGCTCCAGCTCCCAGCGGACGCCTCCATGCCTCGGCTAGTTAGGTCGCATCCCCTTCGGGTGAAAGTGGCTACTACTGAGACAAATGCAGTCGAGGGAAAATTGGAGGTTAGGTAAGGTAAACGGGACGGCGGGTGGAGGAGTATGTGATATCCCCGGAAATAGCTGCAGAGCGCGGAGGACAGAACTTTAACGTTCTTAAGCATGGGGAAAAGGGACACGGCCATTCTCCTCTGTGGTTGGTTCAAGGGCGCGATTCATACTCGGACTGGCCTGCCTGCCATTCGCCATTGGTCTGCGGTGGGTTTCTTGTGAAGATGCCGGGCGCGGAGCCGAGACCCATTTTGGATGGAAGGCGCCTCCCCTCATTCGCCAGCCATCTCTTATCAAAGCATCGCGAGTGGATGAAGGCCTGGTCAGGAGAGCTGAGGGTAGGTAGGCAGGTGGCATTGGGCAGCCCGACCAGTCCCGTCGTCGCGGAGAAGGAGCGCCCCATCCTTTTTGCTCGCTGTCGCAATTGCCAAAGTCGCAGCCGCAACTGAGGAGATGCATCATCGGCATAAAGAAACATATCGAAAAGGGAGATCGACGGGGGGCTTTTGTGAGCACTGAGATTTGAGTCCTTGCGCTTCCGCCCCGGGGGAAAAGTCGCACACTCGTTCACCCCTGCTCAAGGATTGAAGCCGATTCGCTGTCGTATCTGCTCCCCTGCTTGTCTTACCCTGGTCCATCTCTCTCATTTTCTTCCTTGTCCTTTTTCCCCCTTGCTCCGCCCCTGCACAACGAAGCTTTCCCCCTCCCAACACACGCAGCATCTCCGCTTCTGCTTCTGACCTAGCCGGCCACAGCATCCCCCAAAAAAGGACGAGCAAGGAGCCCAGGCCGCACCGCGCCCACGCCCGTATTGTCTGTCGCACAGCGCCATCTGCGTCTTCGGGTCTCAATTGGACGACGCCCTCTGCTGAAGGGATTGGGAAGGGGAAAAAGCAAAGAAACAGGGGTGCCCCGAGCTCCCAGTGCGGGACATCGATGGGACCGAAAACACACCCCAGCGCGCGGAGACGAAGTGAGCGAGAAAGAGACGAGAGCTTGGGCCAGGCTGCTGCCAGCGAGTTGAGAAATTGGATTTGCCGCCAGCCGCCCGCCCTGTCTGTCTTGTCCTCGGCTCTTCCTCGCTGCTGCTGCGGTGTGCCGTGTTCCGTTCGTTTAGCGTTTGCGCCGTCGCCCATTTGATTTTTGGCTTTTATTTCTTTTTTTTTTATCCGTCAGAGAACAGGGGAGAAAAGGCGCCTTTCAATGCTGCAGCGGCAGCCACCGTCGGTCCCATCCCTGTCCGCACTATCCAACCTCACAGTCACAGCAGCACCCGACGGCGGCTGGTCTTCTCTGGGAGGCGTTCAAGGTTGCTCTTGCTAGCCCCAACCGCCCCCTTTGACAGCTCCCTGGCCGCCCTGGTCCAGCCAGCCACCCCACATTCGCACTTGCCGGGCCCAGCGCAGCCCATCAATATCCGACACTGCCGCCGGCCCGTTTTCCGGGTGGTCTCGGGTTCGGAGGAAGTGGGGAACTTTTTTTTTTTTTCTTGCTTCTTGTCCTCACCTCGGTGCCGCTCGCGAGCTAGCCTGGACCGGAGCGAGCGCGTGCGTTTCCGCTGCCGAGCAGGACAGCGCCGACTTGCGTAGCTAGGTGAATCGAGCTGTCCGAATTAATCATGCTGCCGGCGCAGCCTCCCCAGCAGCCGCAGGCGCACAATGCCCTCGCGCACGCGCCGCCCTCGCCCCGGCAGCACCCGGCCAAACGGCGCCGTCCGTCCTCGCCGTCCGACACCAAGGATTCGCCCCCCGTCTCCGCGTCGGCATCCGTGTCGGCCGGCGGTGGCCCCGCGTCGCCCTCGAGCGAGGGCTTCCGCGTCCAGGACGAGATGGTCGCCGCCGGCCCAGTCGCCAGCATGAAGGTGGGACAGAGCAGCAACTTCCGCAACGTGAGCGCCTGCAACCGCTGTCGCCTGCGCAAGAACCGCTGCGACCAGAGGCTGCCCAGCTGTCTCAGTTGCGCAAAGGCCAACACGTCCTGTGTCGGCTACGACCCCATCACCAAGAAGGAGATCCCCCGTAGCTACGTCTTCTACCTCGAGACGCGCATCGAGCAGCTCGAGTCTCTCCTCCGAACAAGCAACATCCCCATCCCTGATGCCAGCGATCTCAAACCCTGCTCCCGCGTGGCGGCCAACGGGTCGAGTGCTGATGGATCGCCTGGAGACGCGGCCCGTCGGAGCCAGGCTGATTCCTACGATGCCGCCACCGCCGCGTCCACGGGGGCTGCCAACGGCGGTCCTGGCTCGCAGAGCAACGGCGACGGGCCGTCGGGGCTGCAGAGGCTCGTCTCCAAGACGGCCGTTCCCGGGGCGTCCAACCCGCGCTACCTGGGCTCGACCGCCGGCGTCTCGTTCGCCCGCATCGTCTTCGCAGCCGTGCAGTCGTCCGTGTCGGACCAAAAGTCCACCTCAGACAAGGGCGGCGTCAAGCCATATCGGCCCTCGCCCGCGAGCTCATCGGGCCAACAGCCCGCGACCTCGATGAGGGACTCGTTCTTTGGCCTGCACACCAAGCCAACCATCCACCCTGCCACGTTTCCTGACAAGCAGCTGGGCCTCCGGCTGGTCAACCTGTACTTCCAGCACGCCAACCCCCAGATACCCGTCCTTCACCGCGGCGACTTTATGGAGATGTTCGAGAGGGCTTACGAGGAGGGACGACAGCGCACACCCAAGGAGCAGTACATGCTCAATATGGTCTTCGCCATCGGCGGTGGCATAATACTGGCCGATTCAAAGAAGTCCTCGACCCGGTCGGCCCCTGGCGAAACGGCCGACGGCTCCAAGCAGTCTCAGCCCGAGGAATACCACGCCAGCGCCATCATCCACCTCGAGGCCTGTCTCAGCACCAGCGGCGGCGGGCTGGAGGAGCTCCAGGCGGTGCTGTTGCTGGCAAACTTTGCGCTTCTGAGACCAGTTCCTCCGGGCCTGTGGTACATCATTGGCGTTGCCATCCGATTGGCCATAGATCTCGGGCTTCACTTTGAGGATGGCAAGGACCCCCAGGTCGGTCTCAGCGAGGGTGAAGGAGAAGGAGACGAGACGGCAGGGCGCGAGCGTGGGCGCCGAGAGTACGTCCGGGACCTCAGGCGCAGGCTATGGTGGTGCACGTACTCGCTGGACAGGCTGGTGAGCATATGCGTAGGGCGGCCATTCGGCATCTCGGACCAGATCATCACGACCGAGTTCCCATCGCTCCTCGAGGACGAGTTTATCACGCAGAACGGCTTCCTCGAGCCTCCTCCCGACCGGATCGAGCCCAGCTCCAAGCTCGTGGGTGAGCACTACTTCCGGCTCAGGCTGCTGCAATCCGAGATCCTGCAAGTGCTGCAGTTCCAGCAGGCTCAGCTCGTGAGGGCTCAGGGGCAGAACCGTGACAATCCGTTCATGCACACGGACTTGCCGTCACCGTTCCTGGTGCGTCACGAAACGTTCCGATCGTGGCGCATCGACATCGATAGGCGACTCTACGAGTGGAAGCGGTCGGCGCCTAAGCAGGAGCGCACCGGTGTCGACTTCTCGACAGACTTTCTGGACCTCAACTACTGGCAGGCTATCATCATGCTCTACCGCCAGAGCCTCAGCGTCCCGGCCATGTTCGAGGGCGAGTACCACATATCCAAGGAGATGAACAGCCCCAACGTGTACAGCGGCGAGCTGCGCGAGGACGAGGACCGCGTCTACCTCAAGGTTGCCGAGGCCGGGCAGAAGATACTGCGGCTCTACCGCACCCTGCACGTGGCCGGCGTCGTCAACTACACGTACCTCGCCACCCACCACATGTTCATGGCCGGGATATCGTACCTCTACGCAATCTGGCACTCGCCCATTGTGCGGAGTCGATTGGTAAGTCTACATCTCGTTGGTGTCCCACACGATTCTGCGGTATGCTGACATGACACGATGCTTTGTTCCAAAGACGATGGATGAAGTGGACTTCACCATCCTGGCCGCAAACTCTGTCTTCACCGACCTGAGCGACAAGTGTCCGCCTGCAGAATCATGCAAGGATGCGTTCGACAGAACTGCAAAGGCGACCATAAAGATGGCGGCTTCGACGGGCGGCTTCGGGGCAGCCGCGATGGCGCCGGCTAAGGGACATAGACATCACCACCAACATCACAGCTCTAGAAACAGCTCTGAGGTTGCAAACAGAGGATCGGACTGGGCGGCACAGAGCGAGTCGTCAGCGTCAACAAGAGGCCATCAGATGCCACGCCCCCGGCGGTCAGTCGAGCAGGGCGCCTCCTCGGTTGGCTTCCCCGGCAACGCATCGCCCCCGATCCAGGCGCACGGAAACCCGCAGTTCCGCGTCCCCGGAGAGGTCAAGACGGATCCAGATGCGCTCATGCTGATGCGATCCATGGCTGCGCCGCCACCGCCGCCACCGCGCAGTACGGCAAGCGGGTCCGATGCCGCGGCATCACCCGAATCGACTGTTGTTACGGACCCAGGGGTCCTACCATCGCCCACGTTTGTGCAGCAGCAACAGCAGCAACAACAGTTGCAGCAGCACGCATCAGTGTCGCCATCGGGCTCGGCTGCGGTTCTGGTGAACTCACCCGGCCCGGCAACACCACGGACGACCAGGTCTGCGGGCAATGCGGAAAACTATCAGCAGCAACAACAGCAGAGGCGGCGACATCAGCACCCGCAACAGGCCCCTCAATCTGCGCCAGCATTCACACCGAATGCGCTCAACTTCGCAGAGATGCAAGGCATGGAGTTCATTCAGGGGCTTGCGGCAGCGGCGCCACAGGACCTCGTTGCCGCAGGTATGCCAGGGATGAATGGTCCCGACACGCAGATGGACCTCGGGTTCGGCCTCGGGTGGGAGGGGATGCACCACGACTTCAGCGACGGCGGCCAGCAGCTGGACCTCTTTGATGGCTTCTTCTTTGGAGGCCAGCAGGGCGGCTCGGGGGGCGGTCTTTGAGCGAGCTTTTTTTTTTAACGTTTACGCGGCTACAGACGGCCGGTTATGAGACATAATCATTACTGTCATTATGGGAGACGGAAGGGATTGACTTATGAAGATACACTACACATGACGACATACGCCAAAAGCATTGTTATTTATGGACGACGGTGGGAGGAGGTTGCATGCTTTTAGGGATCTCGTTTCGAGATTTCCTTTTGCCAGCCAGACAGGACTACACGACAAGGCAATGGGGGACAAGGAGGGATACGATACCACGGCGGTTTCTTTCAGAGGCGCCCACGAGCGAACCGCTCGGATTTTACGCTCCACACAGATGGGCAGACAGCTATCAGGGGCCTATGATCTAGGTGCCCGCGCTGGCATTTGGTAATGTTTTTGTTTCTCATCTAGCGAACTGCTGTTACGACAGCCTTTGGATCGAAATTTATTTCTATTTGATCATCCTGCCATGAGTATTGTCCATATTGAGATGCTATTCTCTCTCCCTCGAGCTGACAAAGCTGAATATCAGTGACCTGGTCTTAGGCATGCGTGGCTGTACATGCCACATCGAAGACACGCATATGCAAGAAAGCGAAGAGAGATCAGCTGGGACTATTTCCAGAGCCATCAAGCCGTACAGCCACACTTATTTTTCCTTTTCTCCGTCTACAAGCCCTTGGCGCATAGATTAATACGCTGAAATATTTAAGAGCACGGCGCAACGCGGCGACGCGCGCGCTGCATGCCTCTCTAGGCCTGGGGGGTTAAACGGCATGGCCACAGCTACACAAGGTGTTACCCATCTCACCCCGTCCATGGTCCGAGACGGGCCTTCCTCATGATCAATACCGTGAGTCGACTATAATGGAAAAATGCTGTGCCATCCGTCGCGGCCCTGCAGTGCAATTCTCTGCCCTTCCCTTCGGCTTGCTCGTTCCGTCCGTCCGGACTATGCGTGTGCGCCCTGGACACGGCGTCGTATGTAGGTACCTAGGTATGCACGGCTGCCCAGGAGTGAAGTGGTGCCTGGTGTGCGCTTGGGTTGTTACGCACGCAATATCTGCCTTTTTTTCTCCTTTTCTTCTTGCTTTTACTAGAATCGTAGTCACGAGTGAGAGAGAGACGCGGCGTGGCGGTAGCGGGTGCTTGTATTCTTCGGCACCAGCAAAAAGAAGTCAGTTGGAATGAATGTCTTCTAACGTGAACGTAGTCTACCAAAACATCAAGACGCAAAATAACGGGCAGCAAACATTTGATAGAAGCCCATCATTGACCTGTCCCCAAGACTTGCCAAGAAAGCCCTCATTATCAGCCTATATCGGGCAGAGACGACGTGGCAGGCAGGCAAACGGGCGGCCAAGAGAAAGCTAAAAACAAAAGCAAAGAGAGTCCGAGGCATAAAATTTCTCTGATCACACGCCCAGCTCCATGCATAGCAAAAGCCTGTTATATACACCATCTTCCCTCGGAGTACGAACAACGCACTTCTCTCCATCTTATACATCCCACATTCTATTAAACTTCTCAAATCTCCCCACCAGCTTCTCGCCACTAACCCCAGCCCTCAGTTGCCTCAGCCCCTCGGCGATCCCGCCGAAGCCGCCGGGGACGGTCCGGACGGGCCCGACGACGAACCGCCCCTGCTCGAGCCACCGCGGCAGCGCCTCGTGGAACAGCCACCGCGACAGGCCGATCTTGTCGTCCGCCCGGCTCTTCTCGCCCTGCACAAACGCGTGCTCGACACCCTCGGGGAGCGTGGTGTCGGGCGTCAGCGGCGTGGCGTACAGAAGAAGTTTCTTGGGCGCCCCGCATGGCGCCGGTACCTGCGCGGCCGCCTCGGTCGTCTCCTTCCCGCCGTTGCAGTCGAGCGCGAGGGCGATGGGCTTGCCCGCGTCTTCGGCGGCTGCGGCCAGGTCCTGCGCCGCGGTCGGGGAGCGGCGGTCAACCACAGCGCTGACACCGAGCTCGCGCAGGGCGGCGTGGCGGCGCGGCGAGGCGGTCGCGGAGACGGCCATGCCGGCCAGCAGGGCGGCCTGGCCGTGGTGAGGCCGAGGTTGCCGCCGGCGCCCCGGATGAGGATGCTGTTCTTGCCGGCGGGCGGGCTCGGCTTGGCGCCGGCGTCGAGGGAGGGGCGCGGCACGCCCATGGCGTCAAAGAGGGCCATGTTGGCGGTGGCGGCGCTGGTGGTGAGCGAGACGCCCTGGGCGGTCGTGAGGCTGGCGGGGAGCTTCATGGCCATGGCGGCCTTGGCGACGCAGAAGGTCTGGCAGCCAAAGTGGCCGGGCTTGCCCGAGATCAGGCCGTCGAGCATCGAGGCGACGCGGTCGCCGACCTTGAAGTCGTCGACGCCGGGGCCGAGCGGGGCGACGACGCCGCCGGCGTCTAGTCAGGGGGGTAGGTTTTGTTAGTAAGATGTTCTGCGAACAACAAGAGCAGGTGGTACCCTTAGATGTATGAGTACTCACCCAGCCCGAGGATAGCTGGGTACGTTATCCAAAAGTTCATATCGCGCCTCTTCCAGTCGATAGGGTTCAGAGCGATGGCATGGTTGCGAATCAGGATCTCGCCGGGGCCGGGGCCGGCATGGGCTGCTCCTCAAACACAAAGTCGGCGCCGGCAGCGGGGAGGACTGCGGCAATGTTGGCTGCCTTAGTCGCCATCTTATGTTGATGGCGATGATAGCAGTATGGAGTCTCTCAGTGATAGACGAGGTGATGTGCTCTGGTGATCTTTTGCCGGATACTAGGAAGCAGCCGTGTCCTTGACATATTTGTATCCGATACATGCCATTGCTCCTCCTGGAGAAACGTAAAAAGTCACTCACTCCTTTCTTCTTTTCGTGAAAGGGATTGTCGCGAGAAGGATTTTCGCGACGCGAGTATCTACGATTAAGAGGGTGATGATTATCAATCTGCGCATCGAAGCAGACCACTGCTGGCGAATCTGGCCGGCGCCAAGCCCAACCAAGAGGCGGAAGTCCGCCCGCGCTCGGGGATAACCGCCCCCGCCCGGAGTTCTATATCCCGCTCAGACGGACCGACCAAACTGGCCGTCAGAGGGCTGAAATCCGGGGTACGTGTAAGCTTGGTGGAATTCCCAAGTCTTTCTACATGCCAGACACGACGGCAGCAACCATCATGCCCAGCCCGTCCACACCCGCATGCCAGTTGTCCAGGCTGTCCAGGGGCGCATCGGCGGCCGGCCCGAGACCCTGCTGTCGACTCCCGCCGTTGCTTCCCGTGGCGTTCTTTGCTGTCAAAAGATCGCCCAGAGTCTCGAGCCGGTGGCGCGCCGGCGACTCCTGCTGCTGCTGGTTCTGAGCAGAGCCCGGGACGACGACGGCGTCATATTCCCTCTCCCACTCTGCACGGGTCCTAGCCTCCCAAAGACCCTTGCTGCACGGCAGAGGCAGCATCTTTGGGTCTGATATCACGTCGGTGCCATCAAAGCCCATCATGATTGCCATGAGAAAGCACGTCGTTACGATCCTGGCGGCGGCAGCTCTCCGGTCAGCAAGTTGAATCCGTTTGGGATACAGGTGTCCAAGTGTGCATTCTCCTCACCTTCGCTTCGTCTCCTCGAAAACCCACGCCTCCCAGCTTGGCCTCTCCGGCGGGCCGTGAGCGGGAAGGATTCGTCTGGAATAGAGTTGCTCGAGACGTTGAGTTAATCTCTGGACCCCGTTAGACATGTCAAACACTTTTTTTCTCTTCACCATGAATCGTTACCCCTGAAATCAGGGAAAGACAAGAGAAGCCCAGCCACTAACCCCCATGGATATCAAGTACGACTTGTCAGTCACAAAATAGCCCACGCCAGACACAACGACCCGGATCACCGTGCAAATCATCAACGTCTGGATGGCCGCCAGCGTCTCGCCCTCGGTGTACCGCGCCATGGCGTCCAGTATCCGGGCGTGCTCGAAGTCGACCGCCCGCCACAGCTTCCCGTGGTCCACGTCGCCGCCGCGGCGCGACCTGAAGATCTGTGCGATCCCGACGCCCGCGGCGAGCGGCTCCAGCGGGGCGAACCCGGAAGAAGGCTCGAGCTCCCCCTCGAGGCCGTAGTGCACGCCGCAGCCGAGCCGGTGCACAAACGGCGGCAGGCCGGCCTCGGGCCGCGCCACCATGCGCGGGTACGACCGGACGACGGCGAGGATGAGCTGTCGGCAGCCGTCGGTGAGCTGAAGGCGGCGAAACGTCGGGCCTCGCGGGCTCGGGGCGATGGCGACTTCGGCAGCACTGCCAGCAGCAGCAGCCGTGAGGACCCCGGAGGAGGTGGCCGCCAGATCACGGGAGCGGCGCCGGCGGAAATCCTCGGGGCCAGGGGCGAGCGTGGGCGAGGAGAGCCTGTAGCTTGGCGGCGGCATGGGCATGACGGGGTAGGAGAAGATGCTTTGGTCCGCTCCGCTGAAGTCGAGCATCGGGAAGGGGCCGCTGACTCTGGCGTATGGCACAAGCTGCTGCTGCTGCTGTTGGGTACTGACGCCAGCAGCGTTGGGGAGCAGCAGAGAGAAGTCCGAAGAGAAATCGGCTGCCTCTGCCGCTAGCGGATCCATGGCCGATGCCAACGACAAGGCCGCGAGATCCATCTCCCCTGTGCTTGCCGGCGCCCCTATGCCCACGGGCGGGTGGGCGTCGCCATACGAGCAGGGGATTCCCTTGGCCACGCAGCGTGAGCATTCGGGCCGCTGGAAGTCGCATTTGGCTTTGGTCTTGGAGCATGACTGGCAAGCCTTGGGCCGCTTCGACTGCTGGCCCCTGGCCGCCCGTCGGCGGCAATATTGTACATGGCGGTTGAAAGAAGTCTCTGCGAGTGAGGGGCTTTCTTGTCAGACAGATCGACTTAGACCGGCCCGTTTACCCACCTTGGTCAAACGGTTTGGCGCACACAGGGCAGAAATACAACGCCATGATGGCCTCTATGATGCATCAAAGTTGACGACTCCAGCCTTGAGTCGGGCTCGTCGCGACGACGGATGCTGTTGGGAATCTGCCAAGTCAACCGAGGCCACCACACTTACCACAGCCCAAGCTGACGCCAGTGCTGACCAATCACTCAGAACTGCGATGAATACCCTGCTCGGCTTCCATTACCCTTCTGTGTCTCGTTTTCTAATTGATGCCACTCCACAGGCACCTTGATACATCTGCTGTGCCTGGCACCCCTATCTAAAGATATGAATCGGTATTAAAAGCAGCTTGGATCGTCTTCTCGCACATTAACATGGACTTGCACAAGCAAAAAAAAAATAATATTTTCCTCCGATTAACAAAACAATACAAGACAGGCTCGGCCAAAAAGAACAAGAACAAGAAGTTTCCGGAATGATGCCAAAGGGGAAAGAAAACGAACTCAGATAAAAAGACAAATACAAGAATACAAGTCTCCTTTAGTCGATCCGTTGGTGCGCGATCAAGAATCAAGCACAGATATCGAAGTTGTCAGTGCTGACGCCTCATCTAGCTCAAGCAGCCTGCGTGACTCTCTCGTTGTCGTCGCTCGAATAGTCGTCCATGCTGAAGCGTACCGTCTTCCTGGTCTCGCCTGCACCCGGGCTGGCCGACGAGGAGGCGCAGCCAGCCTTGGGGGTAGCGGAAGAGGTGACTTCCTTCTCCTTGGGCGTCATCACGAGGACGGTGGCCGAGGTGTCATCGAGTCCCGCCATGTCGACGTCCCCGATGAGGCCACAGGCAGCCGGGGCCGGGCTGGCGATCTACTGCCGAGCAACAAACGGCGCCACCATGACCGCCACGGCGAGGGCGCCCACGAACTGCAGACACTGCACTACCAGTGCTCCTGGCCACATCAGCACGAACATGATCAGCTCCTCCAGAGGGTAGACGTCGTCCTGGGACTTGATCATCCACCGTCGCGTCATGCCTGCCGCCGCCGCCGGTGGATATGCCTGGCTGCTATCTGAGCATCCGCAGTCAACACTGTTGAAGTTGACCAGGCGACGTTAGTGACCTAAGATTTAATGTGAGAAAGTGGAGTCAAGACAGGGAAAGCCAGGCGCGCACCCACAGGTCTCTTTCCGTGAAGCCACCCTGGTGGTCTGAACAATTCCCATTGACTCGTTCGTGGTTCCCGAAGCCGAAGGGATGCCGAGCGGCTGGCTCGGGTGGGCCTCAATGGCCTTGCCCTTGTGGTCCTTGGGGGTGCCCGCGGCTGAGGAGAGACTCTCCTCGTCGTCGCCGTCGTAGTTGGGCGGGCGGGCCTTGGAGCCTAGCGAAAGCTGCTGATCCACATCCGAGCCGTTGGCCGCGCGGACTTCATGAGGCCGGCCGTCTTTGCCGACATCGACGGGTTGCATCTGCAAGACCACGATTCTCTTGACGTCGGCGCTGCACAGCGGGATGAGGATGCGGAAGCTCTGGCGGACAAGCAGGACCACCTTGTTTTCGTCCTTATCGAACGCTGGGCGGGTACGAGATGTGTCAGTATTTTCCTCCTCCTTGGTGAAGTTGCCAGGTAGAGGAAAGACACAAAACCCATACCTCTGGCCTCGACGTGGACAATGCCCTCGGGCGACAGGGCCTTCTGAACACGATACAGTGCCTGGACCAGCCTGCGCGAGTTCCATCCTCGGAGGCTGTGGATGCAAGCGTCCTTGTAGTCGAAGGCTGGAACTCGAAGAATCGGGTTGCTGAAAGTGCAGTCCTCGGTAAAGTAGGACTCGATGATGTGGTCCTGGTTGTTGGGCGTGCTGCTCAGGAGAACCTCCATGAACTCCCCGCTAAGCTTGTCTAGGAAGATGTGGAAGAGACGCGGTCTGTTAGTGAGTCTGTTCTTGCATGCTATCTACCAGAGTGTCAGGAGAGGAGAGCCCGGCTTACTGGGACGTTGGAAGCCGCACAGAGGCATCCTGGGCGGGCGGTCCAGTTGGGTAGACATGTCGAGAGCGTGTTTTGGCAGGCTGTTCAATGACCAAGGATGAGGAGAACGAGACAGCGTCAATAGAGCGGATGAAGGTAGGTAGATACCTAGGGATGCACCAAAGATAGGCAGCGGTCCGCGAAACAAAGCAGAGCAAGCCGGGTCGGACGTGTAATGGTTGCTCGTCAGGTGCGTGGATGGACAAACAAAGGCACGAAACGCAACGCTCTCCTTCTTAATCTTTGGGCCGAGCACGAAGAATATCCCAGCCAGGCAGGTTCATCGGTCCATGGAACCGTTCCCGGGCGGGAAGGCACTCGCCGCTCGGAAGATAGACGAGTCGGTTTTGCGAGGCACCTGCCCATGATGTTTGGGGAGGGAGCGACCGCTGTCTGTGGGTTAACATGGCACAACCAAGAACGGGAAAGAGACCCCTCAGAATAGATCGATGCTTGATTGCTTCGCGCTCGCTATCTCTAAGTGATCATGTTTCTGCGCCTGCCTACCATAGAGCAACCCTTTTATCTCCACGCCCCAATATGACTCCATCCAACTGTTGAGTGTCTCCTCGCCAGCATCCCTGAGCCCCTTACCCCGAGGTCGTGCACGGCCAGGTCCATCCATCCGCTTCCCAAGGCAAAAACATGGCATAAGATATCCATTCCAAATAGGAAATACAACTAAACAGTAGAATAATAACGGCCAGGTTTCAAATAGCAACAAGATCGGCCTCGTGGGGTAACAATAACATAAAACAAAAGCATACACCTTAAACCCATCAGAAACAAAGCACCCATCCATACTAGCCCAAGTATCAAGGCTCGTCATCAGGTAGTCAAAACGTAAGGGCGTAGAATCCAAAAAGCGCGCACCAAAAACCACTACCTCCTCCTCGAAACACTCCGCTCCCTCTGCTCGTAGTAAATCCTCTCCCCCGTCATGCTCGACCCCCTCCTGCTCCGCCTCGCGCGCGGCGGCGTGCGCTCCTCAATAACAACAACCTCGTCCTCGTCGGCGCTGTCGTCGCTGTCCATGGGCACGATGCGTGGTCCGGGCACCGGAATCCCGCGCTCCGGCAAGCTACTGCCGCCAGACATGCGGCGGGCCCTGGCCGTCCGGGTCGACTCCTCCACCACGACCCTCTCGACGTGCGGCCTGCCCCCACCTCCCCCAAGCTCCGACATCTCATCGTCGAGAATCACCGGCCCGCGCGCCGTCGTCGACGTGCGCACCTCGACCGTCGACCCGCGGCGCCGGGAGTGGTGCCTGTGCGCGCTCTGCGAGTGCGAGCTGCGCCGGCGCGAGGCGTGGCGGTGCGCCGACGCCTTGCGCATTGTCACGACGGACGCGGTGCCGCCGTACGAGCTCGTGGCGTCGGTCGTGGCGGGCGGGTTGCCGATGTTGATGCACGTGTACACGAGCCACAGGAGCAACAAAAACCCGACCAGCGACCCCAGCGTGATGCCCACCACCGTGCCCGGGTCCGGCCCGGAGTTGTGGTAGCCGCCGGGGATCGTGCTCGTCGTGGCAGCGAACTGGCGCGCCGCGAGGGCTCGGGTCGGCGGGTCGGCGTCGTTGCCGGTTTTCGTTGGGGCCAGGAGGCTGAGCGGGAGGGGCGCCGGGACCGAGATGAGGAGGGAGCGCCGCGGTAGGTGGTCGAGGGTGTCGCTGGCGCGCCGGACGGCCGAGCCGACGAGCTGGCGCGCCGCCGTGGCGACGTGCGGTGGGATCAGGGGCGCCATCGCGATGCTTTGTCTGGCAATTTATCTGGTGATCGGCTCTCGAGGTTCAGGTGTTGTCGACGTCGGTCGTCCGTCTGATCTCGATGGCTTATTTTTTTTTTTTTTGTTTTCTTGAATTTTTGCTCGGCAAGGGGCGGCAGTTCCAACTTGCAAGATGCAATGAAAAAGGGATATAATCGGCTACTCCCGAGCGCCTGGCAGACAGACGCACTCGAGCTTGCAGGGTCCGTCCCGGCGGGCGGCTGTCCCGATCAGATATTCAAGTCTTCCGTCTCGCTGGGCGACAGCAGGCATCGGCTTGTCAGAAGCACGGGCAGGCTGAAGTTTGGGTTGCCGCGGCGCTGGTGCTTCTGGGTTTGGCGCTTGTCCCATCCTTCGGGCAGCGCAATCTGACCGACTCGGGCAAGTGGGGTCGCGCAAGTCTGTGTGTTTGTGCCCTGTAGGGACGAATGGCTGGGCCCTACGGGGAAGAAACACAGCGCAGCGGGCTCTCTCACTCGTGGCACATGCTCAGCATTTCCTTCGGCGATGGCGGCGCTGCGGGCACAACACATCACCAAGCTAAGCTGCCGGAACAGCTCAGCGCGACAGGCTGATCGGCTTGCATTCCAGGCCGACTTGCGGCCATCTCGCAGGAGCGGCGTCGAGAGTGCGACAGGGGCGCGGATCGATTGGGTGGCCGGCCGACGAGGTTGCTTCCAGGGTGCTGCTGGCGGGGCTTTACTGCACACGGTTGGACCTGGCAAGGATGCCACTGCGCGAGCCCAAAAACGCCCGCGCGCCCAGCCACCAATCAACCAGGCCTCCCTTTTGGTCAAGCATCACGCTGCCCCACGGAGCCCGGAAATATCGTAGCTGCTGCAGTGCTGCGGCCAACTAATCTTTTTTTCTGTAATCCAACGCTATTTTCAAAAGGTCTCCGATGTACATCGTGCAATATGTATAGCCGCCATCTATGAGTGTATCCAGGATAATACAATTCCCTGACTGCTTCAATATCCCTACGAAACAGTTGATTCCAACGGAATCATGTCCAGCGGCCGCCCTAAGCCTCACACAAAGCCACGGATGCCTCTGATGCCGCTGCCCTTCTTCTCCTTCTCAGGCTCGTCCTTCTTCTTCTCCTTCTTGTCTTTCCGCATCAAGTTTTGCACACCACCTAGAAATCCTGTTAGTGAGAGATGGTTGGCAGATGAGATTGTTAAGGAATTCAAAACGCACCTCTGCCGTAGTAACGATCACCCTGGGGGCTGTTACCGCTATTTGACGGGCTGTCAACACGACCTTGAGCCGGCGGCGTGGATGGCCTGTGGATGGCCGTGCTGGCCGACGACGTTCCCGAGCCAATACTGCCCTGCTGCGACTGCTCAAGGCTCTCGGGGTCCGACATCCCCCGCTGCATCCACGCCGCGCGCTGGCTGAACGACCGGCCAACGATTGCCGACACCTCGGCGTCGGCATCCGCCGAGCCCGTCACGTCGTTCTGCGCCCGAGTGTTCTGCGCCTTGTCGAGCAGCTGAGCTTGGAGGACCGTGTGCTTTCGCATCAGCTGGCCGTACTGCTTCTGCAGCTCGGCCTGCTTGGCCCGGCTCGCCGAGAGTGCGCTCTCAAACATGGCCGTCACTTCACCGTCGCTCTTCCCGCGGCTGTTCTTGAGCGCCTCGGCCAGCTTGGTGTTGAGTTCCACGATCTGCAACTCGTAGTGGTCCTGCGTCGCCTGGAGCTCGCCCTGCAGCGACTGCACCTTCATCGCCAGCGCTTCTGCCCGCTGCTCCGCTGCCGCCGCCTCGGCGAGCTTGGTCTCGGTCTTGAGCTGCCTTGCCTGGTAGTCCCGCTCCGATGCCGTCAGCCGTTCCACCACCCCGCGCAGCCTAGCCAGCTCCGCCATGTCAACGTCGATCATCTGCATCGTCTGCTTCGAGTTGATCTCCTTGACCTCGGCATCGCAGACCAGCGCCCGCAGCTTCTCGCACTCGTCCTTCGCATAGTCGAGCTCACGCTTCAGGGAGTCCATCTCCGTATTCCGCTTCTTTTGCTCCTCTCTCAGCGCCTTGAGTTTGGCCGAGAGGTCCGCCTCCCACTTCTTGGCGAGTGTCCGGCTCCTCTCGGAATCCTTTCTCACCTGAAGTTCGGCACGTTTTGCGTTTTCAACCTGGCTTCTGAGATTTCGGTTGTTGATGATCAGACTTTGCGTTTCTGCCTCGGTTGCCGCTTCCTTCATGTGCCTCCGCCGCAGCTCGCCGATATGCGCCATATGCTGCTGCTTCATGTATCGTTCAAAGTTGAGGTCGTTGTTCAGCACCATAATCTGTCGCCGGAGCCGTGCCACCTCACCACCGCTTTCCGTCACGGCAAGGGGCGACCGTATCGCGGATTGCGCGTGAGGCACGGTGGTGCTAAACGGTCGCTCGGGGATCGACTCTTGGTGGCTCAATGCCAGAGACGGGACGCTGTCGTTCGCGAGGGACTGGCCAACATTGGACTTCATGACCTTGTTCGAGTGAATCATCTCCTGAAGCTGCGTCTGGGATGGCGACAGCACCATGAGCGGGTGCAGCGTCGGACTGTCGACACTAGCCTCGCGGGCCCTGAGCTCCAGAGACTCTCTCCTCGACAGGTGGCTGGATTGAGAGTTCTGCCTCATCACGGTAGAGTGTGCTCGACTGCCCGCTAACGATTCCACAGCGGTCTGTGTATGCCGCCAGCTTGTATTCAACGGCCCCTGAGGTGGGGACAAGACCGCCGAGCTGCTCAACAAAGCTCCTCCAGAGCTGCTCCTATCGGCCTCGTCCCCACCATAGGGGCTAGTCTCACCCCCAAGGGGCATCGAAGAGACCACGTTTTCCGGTACCGGACCGTTTGCCACGCACAGGGCCATGCATTCGGCCACAACAACTGCCGGCTCGCTCTTGATCCACCGCCCAAAATCGGTCTTCTCAGAGTCGATCGTGAGGCTGTAGAAGTTGGGATGGAGAAGGTGCATTTGGCGGAACTTTTCCGATCTATGGCGTATCTCGGACGGCTGTACCTCAATGTCGTCGGGGTTCGGGGCATTGGCGTGGCGGAGGTAGCGCTGGGGTTTTCGGACGTAGTCCATGAAATTTATGGGGTAAAGGCCATATAGAAGCGTAAAGTACTCCAGGAGCTGGGGTATTTCTATATCTTCCGACTCGGGCGAGAACCTGACGGTTTCCCACTGGTCGCCATCTTCCAACTGGATGTTAGGAGAGGAGAGATTTGTTTCAGGCGACCTCTCCCTATCCCAGAACAGAAGCCTGGCGTAGATATTAAAGAGAGTGGGCAGGTACGGAACGAGAGAGCTCGGTAGATGGGGCAGCAGCATGGTGAGCGCCGTCAGGGCAAGGCAAACGACCGTGGTCGAGGTGTCGCGCTGGAGGCATGTTATGATGTTGTCGAACAGTGGCGTTTGCGCAACCGAGTGTAAGTGAGGCGGTTGGGTCCTCACGAATTCGCAAAGCAGCGATATACACCGTGCCCTAGATTCTTTTTTCAAGAAGCGCGCATTCAGTGTTTCAAAAAGGACCTGACAAGAAAGCCTCGGTCAGCAAATCACGTCGTGGGAACTCCCCGTACACATCAAGTACCAGGCGCTTCTCCTTCCTTACCTTGGGCTGTTTCTTTCCCCATGTGAGAAGCGTTTGTCGGATCATTTTTTCTTTGAAAGCAATGGAGGGGTCGCCGGACTGAGCAGCAACGTCGGCAAAGCCGATCCAGCGCTCGAGTGAGCGAGCCAGCATTGACCCTAGCCCTTCGAGGTCGTCGGACTTGGACGCAAGGGTAGACTCGATAACAGCAAGCGTCTCTCCCGCCAGGTCCTTCTCCTGCCAGACGAACTCGAGAACATCATCGTTGAGAAGTTCGAACCACTGGAGGGCCTTTGCACCGGTGAAGAGACTGGGGCGAAGGCTGCTCAGGATGCTGAGGAAGGGGGCAAACCGCGCCGGATGCCCGTGCACGAACTTCTGGTGTATCTGCAGGAGTTCCTCCTGCAGGCGGTCGGCGGTGGGGTCATCTCGTTGGGGGTGCTTCTCGAGGTAGGCCTCGATAACCAACGTGATGTCTTCTGGGAGCGGCAGGGTCGGGGAGGACAGAAAGGTGCCGATGGCCTTGACCAGGTCTTTGACGGATCTGACGCCCAGGAAGACCTGTCAGAAAACACTTTTCCTTTGCGGCGCGGTGCTGATAGGAGGTAGGTAGGGACCTTGCCCGCGCGGCGACAGTTCATGAGAGGCTCGAGCCTTGCTGCTCTTTGCGACGCCCCGGTGTTCGCGGCCAACGCTGATTCGGAACGGCGATGCCGCCCTGGGTGTATGACGCAATCGTGAACGGAAGAGGGACTATCTACTTACGCTGTCGCCGACATTGCTGCTGGGGATGTGGCCTAACCACAGCCTGCCTGCCTACTAGGTAGTGGTCTGCAACGAGGTTTCCCCTGAGTCGTTCGAGCAGAACTGGCGGGCTCCACACAAGGGCGACGATGGCATTTACACGGCGCGACGTCGAGTCACTGCGGGTCGATGGCGAGGCCCGGGCGGCAGGATGCGATGGACGATCGCAAAGGGCAGTATCAGACATCTGTCCGTCTGGCGCGCGTGTCGCGGCGGCTCGCGCCAGTGCTCTGAGCCGGTTCGGCAGCTAAGCGGGCTCGAAGCTTGAGGTTGCGCCTTGCTCCTGCACGAGATCAACCTCCAGGAAACGCTAATCATTGGGAAAAACTTGAATGGGCTTCCATCACGCAGGCGGGACAGGGGTGGGGCTTCGACAGGGGCTGTGACTGGACCCTCGCAGGCCTGCTTGGGCGGCGTCAACCCCGCAAATGCTGTGGGGCGCCTCCCGCAGCACAGGCCCCACCAGCGCCCCACGGTGAAGTCAGGAGAGCTGAGGGGTTCAATATGGCACGCAATGGGGTGATGGTGGTAAGATGGCGCGGGAAGCAAAAGGCGTTTGGCGCAGCTTTCCGGGCGGGGATCTCTGGTGATCTGGGAAGGCGCGGCCGGCATCTTGGCTGTCCCGTTTCGATTCAATGGCGAAATGGCTGTGTTATCCCTTTTTCAAGAGCTGGATGGCTGCCAGGCTGCCAGCCCAGCTTGTTTCATCACTCAGGTACGTGCCTCAGCTAGCTTGCCGCGCCCAAACGTCAATGGGATGGCCTCGTGGTCTCGTGGCCAAGACACTGAGGTCAATGGGTCAATGGCACGGACGAGCTTCCCTCTATTCCACCCCCGCCTCGGTGCCTTACGTAGCACGTAGTACCTGCCCCTTGGTCACCCGCTGAATGCCGGCGTTGAGATGGAGCACAATGAATGGAGCAATCGTGTCAGGCCATATTTGGGCAAGTTTTTAACCCCCAGCCATCCGCGCACATCTCGTCCGCGTTAGGCAATAGCTGCTGCTCCCGGTGCCAGGGCGTGCTTGGCCAGAGGTGGGGTCAGGCATTGAGGTACTGCAGCGAGAGGGCGCAGGGAGACCAACGTGACCTGGCGGCACCAGATTGACGCTTCATATATCAGCCTAGGGATCCCCTCCCCCTCGTAGCTGTCAATAAGCTTCCCCTCTTCTCCATCTTCTTTCTTCCCATTCCTCCCCCATCGTCGCAAAAGCCAGGTAGCCTCCATCCCGTCTGCCTGCTCCCACACAATTGACCATCAACACCATCCTGCCCACTCCCCCCTCCTTCGCACGAGAGAGAGGATACAAGAGACGAGAGAAGAACAAACTTTCATCCATCCACGAATGATCTGAACCACCCACGCATTTCCACCTTCACAATGGCACACAAGACATCTGCAATCCAGGGCGAGGAGCCCGTCGAGGTGCTCTTCGCCCTTCAGAACAAGTTCGACCTGCTGGACCTGGCTGGTCCCGTCACGGCCCTGAAGGCGGCGCTTCACGACAAGAATGACACGAGTACGAGCCCGCGCGTTTCCATCTCCTCCTCCCCCTAATCCAGCGCTTTCAATTCCCCGCAGTCGCGATACAAGGCCGGGAGCCAGGGGCACCGAAACTGACATATACGCGCGCCCCCCTGCCCTCCAGACACTACGGCCTTCGAGCTCACGCTGGCTTCGGCCGAGTCCACGGTTCTTTCCGACCAAGGCGTCATCATCAACTCCCAGATCACCTTCAAGGAGGCACACGAGCGCCTCAAGGACTTTGACGTCCTCGTCATTGTCGGCGGCGACTGGGACAACGTCGTCAAGACCAAGGCTGAGCCCCTCGGCCTGATCACCAAGTTCTCCGAGATCCAAAAGGAGGACCCCGGCCGCGAGCGCACCGTCCTGTCGGTCTGCACGGGCTCGCTCTTCCTCGCCCAGGAGGGCATCCTCGCCGGTCTCTCAGCCACCACCCACCCAGACTACATGACGGCGTTTGAGAACCTGTGTAGCCACGCGGCCGTCAGGAACCTGGCGGAGCGGACTGATGTCATCGAGGACGCGCGATACGTCGTCAACAACCTCCGATTCGACCTCGGAGACGAGGACGAGAACCCCTACGTCCACCGCAAGACGGACAAGGCCGACGGTCGCCGCCCGTCCAATGCTCGGTACGGGGACCCTACTCTGCATGCATGTTTGGTCCTAGGATGCACAAGCTAACGCTTCCCCCCGCAAACTACAGCAAGGGCAGCATGTCCTTCAAGAGCTCCGGCCGCCGCGAGTCCATCACGCGCCGCGCGGCGATGCGCCTTGGAGGCCTTCGGGTCATCACGAGCGGGGGAAACAGCGCTGGCATTGATGCGGCCTTGTATCTTGTCAGCGCGCTTGTTTCAGACGAGGCCGCCGACGAGGTTGCGCGGGTGATGCAGTGGACCTGGACCAAGGGCGTCGTCATTGACGGCCTCGATGTCTAGAGGGGAGGGCAGAGAACTCGGCCCGTGTGGAACAGGGCAATGGCCAGATATTGCACTGGCCAGATGGTGAGTGTACAGAGAACGCAGCGCATGTTAAGTGTACGCCATACTCGACGAAACAATAAAAAAAGTAAAATGAGATGAAATCATGAAAATCCCTCTGGACTTTCAATGCACGTGTGTTGTGATAATGAAGCCAAAGGTAGATAGGTTCCATTTTGCATCGCGGAGGCGATTGTCAGGAAGCTGGACAGACATCACGTGGTTCCCCACGGCGAAGCTGTCTGTCGCGTGGGCCAAAATAGCTCCGCCACCAGCTGCAAGTGTCCAATCAATTGGGCGGCTTGGCACAAGGCGACTCGAACTTTTCTTTGATAGCGCAAGTGCGGGCTCGATCAACACCACGCCGAGACCCAAGCCCTGCCCCGAAGGCGCCGAGTATAACCTCTTGCGGCCTGGAAAGACCCTCTGCGCCGGGCCAATTGCACGAACACGGGCCTGGCCAAACAACTCGCAACGGTCTTTCGTCGGGTTCCCGACCCCGCTCGACACAAGATGTCGACAGCAGCGTCCAAGATAGCTTCAAGAGCCCGGCCCAGCTTCGGAGTCGGCAAGAAGCAGGTCTTTCTGTGAGTCCCCAGCGGGCGAGAACCTCTGGCGCAAGTGTTTTCCGCGGACAAGCTAACCGTCCGTCCTTCTCACAGCCCAAACCATGTCATCACGTTCATCACCCCGAAGCCCCTCCAGCCGCCCAACCTGGCCACCTTCATCGTGCCGCTCAAGTTCAACAAGCTCGACCTGCGGGACTACCTGTGGCACGCGTACGGTGTCGAGGTGCTGAAGGTGCGGTCCTTCATCTCGGGCAAGCCGCTGGACAAGCACACCGAGTTCGGCGACGGGCGCGACCCCATCCGGCACCAGACGCGGCGCCCGCAGTCGGAGAAGAAGATGCTGGCCGAGCTCAAGGCGCCCTTCGTCTTCCCGTCGCCGCCCGAGGACCTGACCCCTTGGGACAACGACATCTTCAAGGCCGTGAGCGACTTGTCCGAGGCCAACACGGACGAGATCAAGAACCTGCGGTCCAACAGGCGGCGCGTCAACGTCGCAAACAGGCCCGTCTCCAACGACCGCATCTCGCTCGCCAAGCAGGCCGAGGCGCTGCGGAAGCGGAACGAGGCGTGGAGCAACGACTCGCCGCTGGACGAGAAGTGGGAGGAGGTTGAGAAAGACATTCAGCTGCCGCCCAGGCAATAAAAGCACTCTTATTTCTGATTTGTGTATATTACATGTTTTGTACGATGTACCCCGGCAAATCGTTTGGGCAGGGGCATGGAACATACCCTTCCATTTTATGATTATGAAAGTTACGAAGCTACGCTCCTCGGGCGGACCCTCGTCTTACTCATCAAGGGCCCAGCAGGTCAACTACCTCAGCATTGGTGTCTACGGGATCTTCATCTTGTTGCTGCTCATTCTTGCCAGCAACAATCCAATGGCTGCGGTGTTGGAAGCGCAAGACGTCGTCGCCCCAGCTCCACCAGCCGGCGACTAGGCTCCTAGCGAAGACTTCGAGCCCGCGAAAGCCCGGCTGGAGGACTCCCTGGAAGAGGCCACTCAGGTTGGGCTTGCGCGAGTGCACATCAGGCGCCGCGACCAGGACCCTCCTGTCCCAGCCCGCGGGCAGCATCCGGGAGGATCCCTTTCTCCGTGCCACCAGCAGCGGCTCCCAGGGCTTCCGGAACTCGGATTCCACGGGGAAGATGGGCTCGCCCTGGGACGTCACTTTGAGCCACGCCCACTCGCCGACCAGCTCGAGCCCCCACTCGTCCAGCAGGGAGATCAGGACCTCGGTGAAGGCCGGTTTGTTGGTCACCCAGACCGCCACCAAGCCGTCCGGCGCGAGGTGGGCCGCCACCGGTATGCGCGACAGCAGCTCCCGTATCTCGGCGGTGCCCGCGGCCAGGTTGTACCTGCCCTCCCCCTTCTTCCTGGCCGCCGACCTGTTTGGCCAGGGCGGGTCCAGGACGATGAGGTCGAACCTTGGGGCGCTGTCTACAAAGGCCTGCCGGGTCGCCTCGATGCTGCCGAGGATGTAGTGTGATCCCGGCGGGAAGAAGTACTCTTCTCCTGCATCTGCTTCTGCTTCTGCTTCTTTTTTCTCTTCTTTTTCTTGCCCTGGGCATCTTACCGTAGCCGGCAACGAAGCGGCGGCTTTCCGCTTCCGGCTCGATCCAGGGCCGCCGCAGCCTTCAGCCTCGCCATCAGGACCCGCACCCCGACTACTAGGCGGCTGCAAGGCACGGGGCAGCAGCCAAGGCCCCGCGTAGCTGGCCCGCAGCCAGTCCAGAGCGCGCTCGACGGCGGATCGAACCATCAGATGGGCGACCTGGGCCGCGGCGCTGGGCAGCGCATCATAGCGCGGGCGCTTGGGCTCCGGCAGCGAGAAGGGGACGCTCGGCGGCTCTGTGGAGATGAGGCGGCGGGGTGGGTTTGATCTTGGTGGTGATGGTGTTGGGCTGGATTGTTCGGTTTCCACCAGCGCCGCCGGCTGTCCTGCTCGCGAGCCAAGCCCACTCTGGCTCTCCTCGATGGACCGGGGAAGATCGAGCAGGACGATGGTCTCATCATCGCTCCAGAACAGCACGGACGAGCTCATGTGCCGATGCAATAGATTAGGTGCTTCTGTGGCGGGAATAATCAATGTCCGTTAAGTCCGTTTTGCCAGTCACGAGGTCTTCTCTAAAGTCGGCATCGAGAAGCAAATGCCATGCACCGATAAGTGCGACGAACTGTGCGAGATTTACCGCCCTTACAGCGTGCACCCTCGCTCGGCAACGCTCGGCTCATGGCGGTTTTGCGGAGGGCGACCCACTTGCCACACGGTGCCTTCAGCGAATGGCATGGCGGTCCAGAACCCCGAAAACCCAGCCGAAGCCCCCCAGCGCCAGGGGTGGCACATGGGCCACGAGCCTAGAAGATGACGTCCGCCGCCGTTGTCGCATTCCCGGAATCCGTCTGTTGAAACCACCATTATTATCGCGCAGTTCCAAATCCAAAGAGATTGCTTGACTGTTCTTTGTCTGGAATTTTCCTGTTCCTGCGTCTCTGCTTCATCACACCTGTCCACGGTTCGGTCTTATCATGCGGCTAGAAGATCTCGGTCACAACAGGTAGCCCGCAGTTTCAACCCATTTTGAGCCATCTTCGACAGCGATCGCCGTCCACTAGAACCACGACGCCAGCGAATCAAGTCGGCAGCGGAATGCCGCCGGCGCATGCAAGCCATGCCTCAATGCCGGGGATATCGCCGCACCAACCACGAGAGGATAGCGATGTCGACCGTCCCGTCGCCCGGCCCCTGACGAGGAAAACGGACAAGCAGAGCTTCGATTATGTCTGGCGGTCCGGTGTCGCCGGAGGCCTTGCCGGCTGTGCCGTACGTTTTGCTGCAGGAAAAGAAGGCGGATAAAGAGAGGAGGGAGCGAGGGAGCGTGTGTCTGTGTCCCAACAAAACTGACAAGCGCATCACAACCAACAGGGCAAGAGCGTCGTCGCCCCCCTCGACCGCGTCAAGATCCTGTTCCAGTCCAACAACCCGCACTTTGCAAAGTACTCGGGCTCGTGGGCGGGCGTGGCGCAGTCCATCCGGCTCATCTACGGCCAGGACGGCCCCGCGGGCCTGTTCCGCGGCCACTCGGCGACGCTGATCCGCATCTTCCCCTACGCGGCCATCAAGTTCCTGGCCTACGAGCAGATCCGGTCCGTCGTCATCCCGGACCACGACCACGAGACGCCGCTGCGCCGCCTCGTCAGCGGTTCCCTGGCCGGCGTGACCTCGGTCTTCTTCACGTACCCGCTCGAGGTCGTGCGCGTGCGCCTCGCCTTCGAGACCAAGCGCGAGGGCCGCTCGTCCTTGACCGATATTTGCAGGAAGATCTACCACGAGCACCCTGTCGTGCCGCCACAGCAGGCGCCGCACCCTCACGGGGTTGCCGGGACGGTGGACGCGGCCATAGCCGCGGCGGTTCCGAGGCCGCGGGGCGGGCTGGCCAACTTCTACAGGGGCTTCTCGCCCACGATGCTCGGCATGCTGCCGTACGCGGGCACGTCGTTCCTGACGCACGACACGTGCGGCGACCTGCTGCGCCACCGGCTCGTGGCCGAGTGGACGACGCTCCCCGGAGAACACCCGCGAGGGAAACGCGTGCCGCTGCGGTCCTGGGCCGAGCTCCTGGCGGGGGGCGTGGCGGGGCTGGTCTCGCAGACGGTGTCGTACCCGCTCGAGATCATCCGCAGGCGCATGCAGGTCGGCGGCGCCGTGGGCGACGGCCGCAGGCTGCGCATCGCCGAGACGGCGGCCATCATCATGAAGGAGAAGGGCGTGCGTGGCTTCTTTGTCGGCCTGACGATCGGCTACGCAAAGGTCGTGCCCATGGCCGCTGTGGCGTTTTACACTTATGAAAAGTCAAAGATCCTGCTCGGGATTTAGAAAGGGGAGATGTGCCCCGTTTCTAATTTTGCTTGTTTTCTTTTGTTCTCGTATACTGATGAGGATCGCACGGCTTCACTCTGGGTGTAGGAACATGACAACATGCCTAGTTTCTTTTCTTTCCTTCTTCTTATATCATGGTGGCATCCTCCTGGATTTGATACCTTTATACATGGGCAACACGGTTCCAAGCAAGGGCATATTGGGCGCTCACAATGGCGGCGATTCTCTGGCAGTATCACATAGAAGGCAGCATGAATCCACCGACCCTTATTCTTGAAGACTCGTTCAGTACTGAGGCTGCTACGTTAGGTACATTACCACAGGAATATGACGTGATTTCGACGCACCCACCCTACCTCTTTCCTGCTGATTTCATCAACGCTTCCCGTGAACTCCTCCGGGCGGGAAGGGGCAACCAACGGCACACAACCTTCTCATTTTACCCGGGATCTGTTGCTCGGGATCTGAAAATAACGGGCGTACGGCGGGAATGCCACGGCGACAGGAGCCTACCAGCCGGGCGAGGCGCGAGTACCATGGACGAGCAATGGCTTGATAAGAGGAAGATATCTGCGCCGGTCCTGATGGGGTAAGAACAACCACTCTAAATCCAACGTTGGCTGACAGCCAAACTTCCTTCTTCCACCTCTCTTACACACCTATCTCCATCCCGATCAACATCCTACACGTCTCGGTCTAACACCAAGGCCTCGTTACGCAGCCCATCCGCTCGCAGCCTTTTAACAATACAGTGAGGATGATGAAGCGAGCCCTGGGAGCACCTATCTACCCCTCAGCAAACAGCATAGCCTTCGCGAACGGGCAGTAACTCGCACACAGACGACCCAATCACCTCATACCCGAGACCGCACCACCTGTCATGATACCCCAAGAAGCATTCATCACCCTCGGACGAACCCTGTCCGTCAACTACAGCATTGCCACCACCGCGCTTGCTACTCCCGCGACGCCGGCCTGAAGGCGGCGAGGCCAGGGCCTGACAGGGCCCGAAAACGGACGCCGCGCCGTTTTTCAAGCAGTAGCAGCAGCAGACATGCAGAGGCCGTCGGTCGGAAGGTCGTCCAGCGAAGGCGTTCAGCTACATGCACCTCCGGGCAAGCCACCACCCCTACCGGACCGACTACCGCCGCCGCCTCCTCCTCCTCCGCCTCCGCCACTGCCTTTGTCCAACAAGCAACCACCTCTCTCGGCTACGAGAAGCCACACCAGCGCCAGCATCGCATTGGAAACCGCACAGGCTGAGGGGGGTGGCGGCGGTGGCGGAGGCGACTCCTCGGCCCAGGACCCGCCGCGCCCGCCACACGATGGGATGGAGTGGGTGTGGATGCCGATGGGCTACTGGGCGGAACGGCCATTCTAGGTAGAGGCCGAGTACATGTCGCGGCCGCCGTCATCGTGGAGGTTCGGCCACCACTACCACCACCACCACCACCACAGGCCGTCGCGGTCCGGCCGGTCATCGATACGGTCCGACCCCGACACCGCCAATCCCACCAACGAAGGAGGAGTGCCGCCGCCCACGCCGGCGGTGCCACCGTCACCTATGCCGCCGTCGCTGCGGGCGGCCCCGGCGCTGCCCCTGACGCCCTACCTGTCTGAGAAGGCCCACATTGCCGCGCTGCAGAAGGGGACTCCCAGGCCCGACGCCGTCCTGCAGCGCGCCGGGCGCCTGTCGTCTGAGGAGAAAGGGGGCTGGGCCTGGGGGCCCGTGAGAGCGCCGCGGCCGCCGCTGCCGCCAGCAGTCTCGCCTGGTAGTGGTAGTGGTGGTGGTAGTCGCAAAGCGTCGGGACAGCAGCAGGAGAAAGCCACCCAGATCGTGTCGAGCTCTGTTTCTCCCAAGTCTGCCGGTTCGGCGAAGTCTGCTGGTTCGGCGGGCTCCGAGGCCGCAGCGGGCGGGGAGGAGTCCTCGGCATCCCCCGAGAACAAGCGTGGCGGTGGCTGGGGGTTCATCAGGTCGGCGAGGAAGAGCCTGCTCCCAGAACACCTCAGCCTCGCCGGTGGCAAGAGCAGCGGCGGCAGTCACGAAAAGAAAAGGCAGCAGAAGAAGCAGAATGGCAGCCGGCCGCGCCGGGTCAGCTTTGACACGGACCCCATCAGCAGCTACTTCCCGCCAGATTCGGAGCCAAGGACGGCAAAGAGAGAGGACGCTGGCGTACAGGTGGGGAACGAGCTCATGGATATTGCAATTGACCGCAACATGAGCACTCGCCCGTGGAAGTCGCTCGGGGTGGCAGCGAGGAGAAAATCGACGGCATCGGCGTTGAACATGAAGTCGAACATATCAACCACCCTCGGCAGAGCCTTCAAGGGGCTTTCTCCGCGGCGGCGGATGTTCCAGAAGCGTGAACCCCCCTCCTCCCCAATCCCGCCAAAGGTCACTCTCGCCACCATTGGCAACGGGTTCGACAACGAGATGCACCCGGTACCGGAGTTTGACAGCGTTTTCCCTGGAGGAGTGAGGACTTGTGCCCCCCGAACCCTGGCTAGCTAACATACCTACACCTACACATGCTAACTCTATTTCAGGAGGCTGAGCGCGTGTTCACGCCGCCCCTAGAAGCACGTTCCGGCAAGCGGCGGTCCCGCATGTTCGACCTGAACCGCGTCAGCGAGAAGCTGCTAAAGGGCGAAAGGGAGCGGCTGCTGCGGGAAGCGGACGAGGGTCTGCTGGCAGCAGAAGCAGCAGCTATCAAGGCAGGAGACAGTGACGACAAGCAGCCATCACCGCCGCGCAGGAAACCTGTGTCTCGGGAGGCAGCAGGACGTGCGAACGAGCCCCTGTCGATACTGCTGGCGCCCGAGGCGCACAGGCAGCTGCAGGCGGAGCGGGAAGAGGCCGGGCGCGAGATCAAGACGATCCCGGCCAAGCAGGAGCTGTCGGCGCGGGTGCGCAACTTCAACTTCTGCATGCCGCCGCACAAGCGAGGCAGCAAGACGTGTCCCCTGACGGCGGGCGAGGGCATGTGCATGGTAGGTTTAGGCCGTCCTCCACCCGTCTATCCCATCGTGGTTGAGAGTACAGATGTGGCTGACCCGCCCTTTTTGCGATGCGATAGTACCACGGCAGAAAAACGGCACCAGTGGTCGAGGAGGAGTCGGAGCCGCCCTCGGTGGAGAGAAGCTCCGTGGAGAGGAGGTCGGAGGACCAGCAAGCTGCGGCGGCAGCATGACTTCATGTTGCACGGGATGGGGGACCACGAGCAGAGCTTTACCGTTGTATGGTATGGGTATTAGCAATTGGAGGATTAGGATTAGAAGAAGGCATCGGTTCAAGTAGTGCTATTCAGAATGACATGGAAATAAATGCATGGAGAGTTCAGACATAAAGTTCCCAGCAGTTGGCCCAAGCTCTCCCGTTGACTCGCTGCAGGGATTGTGCACCCAAGCGTGCGGCCCCTGTCTGATGGCCATTGGATTTCAGCAGCGGCGCGGTTGAGCAACCTTTTTGAACCACCCGACTTGACACCTACCTAGGCACACTCGATCCGATCCGCCTCGACACGATAACCGACGACAGCTGGAACTACCTGATCGCAGAATTCCCTGCCAGCCAGACAAGAGCCGCCCGCGACCGCGCCAAGAGCGCAAACCCCAAACCCACGCCCGCCGCGATGGCGCCAGCCGAGCAAGACCCCCTCCTGCTGCTGCGGCAGGCCATCGCGTCCGGGTCGTCGATCCTGCCGACGACGGCCGCGGAGCCGTCGAGCGGCGCGCCCGAGGCGAGCCTGTCGCAGGCGACGCACATGCACTTTGGCCTGCCCGCGGGCGCCGTCTCGGTCGCCATCGACGCGCCCACGCGCCTCATCTCGGGCGACAGCCCCGTCGACCTGCGCTCCATCTACTTCGCCTGGCTCAACCGCGAGGCCAGCGTGACCCAGTACATCGAGGACGCCAACAGGCTAAACGAGGAGCTGCAGCAGAACAGCAAGTCGCCCACCACCGCCGTGCGCATCTACGAGTTCTCCAAGAAGGTCGACCTCACCACCTGGCTCGAGGGCACAAACGACAAGAACGAGCTCATCAAGCCCCTGGCCGAGGATGAGGCTGCTGCTACTGCTGCCGCCGCCGCTGCGGGCAGCGCGTCCAAGGGCGGTGCTGCCGCCCCGGCCGGCGCCGCCTCGGCGAGGTCGGGGAGGGGCACCATGGACCCGAGGCTGGCCGTGGTCTACAGCGGCGAGCGCCGCATGGGTGACCACAACACCGCCCTGAGAGGCATCAAGCCCACGGTGAGCACTTGGCGAGCTCGCTGAACTGCGTGTGTCAAGTACGATATACTAACGTCATCCCGCCCCAGGACTTCTCCCACGTCCGCAAACTCGCAGCGCCCTTCATGATCAAAAAGTCGTCGTCGCAACACCCGTCGTCGGGCGTCGGGCCGGGCGGCCAGGCGCTGCCGCTGAACCAGAAGCCGCAGCGGCGGCCCGACCCCATCATCCTCCTCTCGCCGTCTGCCTCGTCGCTGCTGCGCATGTCCAACATCAAGTCCTTCCTCGAGGGGGGCCGGTACACCCCTCCCGACCACAGCTCGACGGCGTCGATGCTGCACATCTCGCGCACGATGCGTGACATCGACCCGTCGAGGCCCATGCGCTTCATCCTGGTCGAAGGGCCCGAGCAGTTCAAGCCCGAGCACTGGAACCGCGTCGTGGCCGTTTTTACCACGGGCCAGGCCTGGCAGTTCAAGAACTACCGCTGGCCGCAGCCGGCCGACCTGTTCCGGCACGTGGCGGGCGTCTACGTCGGGTGGCGGGGCCAGCCGGCGCCCGACACGGTCCGGGCCTGGGGCCACCGCGTCCAGGTGCACGCCATCGACAAGTACCGCGAGCCCGCGGCGGCGGGACTCAACAACCCGGCCGACAACAGCCGCTTCCGGGACAGGGAGGTCGTCGAGAGCATCTGGAAGGGCATCGAGGCCAACATGCGCTCCAAGGGCTGGCAGAGGGACTCGGGCCCGACGGCCTAGCCGGGTCTCGCAGAAACCATCTAATCTACCACTTCATTTTTAACTCTTATCCCATATTTGCTTTTTCTTCTGCAGGGTGTTTAGACGACGACGACGGGAGGTCGCCATTATTTAGCGGCGCAAACCAAAAAAGATTGGGCTGGGGTCTGGCGTTTGTTGCTGAACCGATTTTTTTCTTCGCATTCAGGGGTGGCCTTGTTTTTTTTTTTTTTTTTTTTTTTTTCACTTTATCCGCATTGGAAAGCAAGCTGTCTCGTTTCAATCCCGTTGTACGATTGTGTTGATACACCAAGAGGCAGCGGAAAAACAAAATGCATTACGGCGCCGTTTCTCTATTGTGCCGTCCGTGACTTTGACTCTATGTTTTCTCACGAGGACGCCAGTGCCTTGGCGACAACCTCCTCGACAGACTCATCGCGCACGCCGAGCAGCTCATTATCCGAGTCCTCCCTCGACGCCACGATACACCGCGCCTCGCCCTCCTCGTACAGCTGCGCGACCACAACGTCCAGCGCCCAGCCCCGCCGCCCGCCGCGCAGCTTGGCGCGGCCCCTCTCGAGCACGGCGGCCACTGTGTCGCCGCGCACCTCCCACTCTTTGCCGTCGCCGGCAGTGGCAGACCGGAACGCGGCCAGCAGCCGGCGCTGGCAGGTCTGGACGGAGCGGACGCGGACGTGGCGGTTCGCCGTCTCGGCGGGCCGCTGCAGCACGCCCGCCACGGCGCGCCCGATGCCTTCGAGGGTTGTGCCGGTGAATTCTTCGGTCCCGGCGTCGTAGATGGTCGCGGTTCTCGCTGCGATGTCGAACCCCATTGCGGGGAACTTCTTGAGCGCCTGTTTATCGTGGTGTTAGCCGCGACTATGAAAAAAAAAAAAAAAAAAAAAAGACAGTGGGATATGCGGGGAGAGAGAGATAGACACCCTACCCAGTCGATCGGGTTCCCAATGACAACCCCCGTCCAACTAAACCCCCCATTCCGCCCCGCCAGCTCCGCCGCTTTATCAAAAGCAACCCTCCGCGCGGCCCCGATGTCGGCAAGCTCCGGCATGCCGCGGAACGCCGGGCCCCAGCCGAAGTCGTCGACAATGAACCGCCCAACCCCGGCCGCCTCGGCCGCCGCCACGATCCCCGGCTGCGACGCCACGGCCCCCGGGCCCAGGACGCTGACGGCGGCGTCGTGGCCGGCCAGCAGGGACCGCAGGCCGGCCTCGTCCGCGTAGCCGGCGCCGGGGGCGGTGCGGAGGACGCGGACCGCGGGGGGGAAAGCGGAAGAGGACTCGGCGCGGGTTATGGCGGTCACCTCGAAGCCGGCTTGGAGGAGGGCGGCGGTTATGGGGACGCCGAAGTTCCCGGATGCCTTTTTCGATGGGGAAGATGTCAGGGGAGGATGAGGTCTGCCGAGAGCGGTGGGGGCCGGGCCGGGCCGGAGGAGGGAGGCGGGGTGGGGACCATTGACGGGTTAATGAGGTCGCCGGGCGATGATGGTACTTACACCGAAAATGGCAACCTTCTTGATTGGGGACGACATGGAGGGCGGGCGTTGTCTTTCACGTGGTGATGCTTGGGTCTGGTATAGGTTTATTTGACTAGGAGGATATTGATATCGCTGAGATGAATGCGTCGGTAAAAATGTCGAGGGGGTGTTTGCTTTGCAAGACAATTTCCCTCGGCTTTATAGACATGGAATGAAGCTCATCGTGAGTTATGGAAAGCCGCCCGAGTCTAAACATCCGCAGCCGTCCCTTTGCGCGGAACGGCGGGAGTCCGCCAACGCCCAACAGCGGAATCTCGGAATCCTACCAGTGGAGATTGTCCACGCTAGATACAAAATGGGAGAAAACAGTCCTTGGAAAACCCGCTAGATTATGAAAAAAAGGGAAGAAATGGCATGTGTGTCTCTAAGTAGTAGCACGCTTCTGGTTGCCACCATGAAGCGGAATAGGAAATAAAGGTAACCATCTGCTCCCGCATCATCTTCACCTCTTCCCCTGCAAAACCAAGCCCCGGAACAGTCAGTCGGCAACGGGCCGAAGGCGCGGTGCCTGCCAAGGCCGTCGTTGTTCCGGGCGAGCGATCGATGACTCGCGTCTGGCACATTTGATCGAACGACCTTTTTTGCTTCTCTAGGCGAGCCAGGTACCCGTCAGGCACCGTGCAAGGTGGTGGGCTGACTTGGACTCAAGGTTGTGCCCGACAGACGGGCAGACGGCCCTCCCTCCAGCTTGACCGACCGGCTGCAATCCACCGGTAACAAGTCCGCCACATGAAAAGCAGACGGCGGGCATGCCGGGCGGGGAGGAGGGGGAAACGGGCAAGGCGTGCGGGAAATTCATCCGGCCGGCATGGTTGCTGCCCACGGCTGCATGCAGTCCGTCGCATCGCATCGCAGAGGAACATCTGCCACCGAAAGGGGCCTGCCCGCCCCCCTGTTAGGATGTGTCGACGTTTTGAGGCAATTGGTCCGCTGCCCCTTGTATTGACAGGGAGAGCAGGGCCAGGGAGCCACTGCTGCTGCCGCTTCTGCTGCTTGGGTGGTTGCAGGACCCAGAGGCGCTAACATGTAGGGAGCGAGACCCGGCCTGCAGCGTGCATTGCGCTGCAGCAAGGGCGAATGAGACGGCGGTGAAATGACAAGGGAAGCAGCACAGCGCCGTCGGTCGGGGCCGCTTTTTGCCGGGCAATCGCCCGTCTTTTGGGCATCGCGTTGCCCGCCGAAGAAGATGGAGGACGGCGCGAACCGACAAAATAAAGACCTTGTGCATCGGTGGATTTCTGTTTGTCGTTTCCTTGGATGCTCTGCTCACTCCTTTCTCTTCGGGCTCCTTTTTCGGTCGTCCGACGCCTCCTTCCAGCAATAAGCCGCGGTCGCGACACAGAAGACGGCCGCCAGAATGACCCTCGGGTCCAGGCGGCTGCGCTTCTTTGGCTGCTGCCTCTTCCTTTCCAGGTCCTCGTCGTCGTCATAGTAGTAGCCGCCGCGCCCGCCGTACCCGCTGTGCTGGCTGCGGGGCCCGCGGGGCCGGCGGTGGTCGTCTTGGCGACGCCCGTGGGAATCGTAGACGTGAGTTCGCCCAGAAGACGAGGACGCGATCGAGTCGTCGGACCGGCGCCGCCGCACCACGCGCCCCACGGCCTTGCTGCTGTCGCCCTCATCCTCGTCATAATCGTGCCGGGACCGGCTCCGCTGCTTCCGCCTGGGCACCACGGCGTACCTGTCGCTGTCGGCGCCATCGACGCGGCTGCGGCTCCGCCGGCGGTGGCGGTCGCCGTCGGCGGCAGCAGCTGCAGCGCGCTTCTCAGCCAGACCGTCTGCGTCGGACAGGGAGTCACAGTCCCGCTCCGACGGCCGCCTGCTGCTGTGCCGGCGGTGGCTGTCGCGGGTTGGCGAGAATGGTTGGGAGCTCATTATTTCAATCTGGGTTGTTTCAAAGTCCGAAGGTGTGGCGAGATTCCTCGGTTGGTTCCACGCTTTGAGCGCTGCTGCAGCCTCAGGTTCTGGAGTTTTCCAAGTTCCTGGGGTTTCGGATTGCTTTTTCGTCTGTTGTCCGCTGGGGGTGCACACCAGGTAAAAGGTAGCCTGCCTGTCTTGGAGATGGAACGGAAATCGGAACGTGGAATTCAGGCGAAGAGAAAGGGAAAATCAATCAGACGGTGGCACAGCAATCATTCCATGACGACGGATGCACGATGATGAGGGAGCCTGCTTGGCAGGGCGCTTTCAGTCCAGACGGTTGGCGCAGCTTTCCAGGCCGCGCAGGGGTGTGTTTATTTACGGTTGAGGGCGGGTGGCGAGGGCGGCGATCGTGCGTGCCCAATCCACCCTTCCCCAGCCTTCCTAGGCGGCGGGCGTTCCCTTCACATCGGGTCCCATCCATGATGATTCCCTGAGGGCACGAGACACTCGCTAGCGGCTCTCACAATTGCTTGTTTGTCTCCTCAAAAATCTCTTTCGGGCAATCCGCTGTTTGCTCATCGGGCGAAACCAGACACACGAGTGCTGGCTGCCCGCCCCGTCACAACCTCGACAGCCACCTGGAGCAGACGAGGCTTGGCAGTCCTGCCTTGGTCGGGCGGTGCGACACGACGCGGCTTGGTCATTGGTTTTCTGGCCGGAGCTGAGCCTGCCGCCACGTCCATGTTGGTGGTGTTGTCTGTGGTGTGTGGTGTGGTCTGCCCGCCAATATACCTCAAGACTCGGGCAACTCTTCTGCCTCGTCGGTCAACGAAATTGGGAGGCCAACTGGTGTCGGGAATTCGGCGTTCACGCCCCAACGCCCGCGGGGATTCTTTCCCCATCAGGCATCTCGATATCGAACTAACGGCTGGTGGGCTTGTCCTAGTTCCAGAAGACGATGCGCGCTATGACTGCCTTCTCACGATCACGATGAGTTGGCCATGACCTGCACAGTTGGAAGAATTGGTCCCTACCCTGCGGAATGACGTAGTTGAAGGAAGAACGGAATGACTCGGCTATTTCCACCCACGAACTCGTGCATGCTGTCATTTCCCCCGAATAGGATGTCCACCAGCAGCCACCAGACGCCGCTAACTTTTCAGCACATGAACATATGTCATCGCTCACGGGCGGCAGACACCATGTCGACGCGGAGGCGGGCCGTTGTTGGCGCCCCCAGCGTGACTCCCGCCAACATCAGCAAAACTACCGACCGGGCTGACCTGACCAGATACAACCTAACCTGGGTGGCCGTCTCGTCTGCCGGCGTATCTGCCTGTTTTGTACTGGGCTGGTGGGTGGGCGAGTAGGTTTTCATGCCCAACTTGGCCAAATCTGCTCAAACAGCAAAACGCATGCCCCCGACTTCCCCCGACACCCAAGCCCTAGACGAGATTGACCTTGATGTTGCCTGCTGCATCATGTTCGGCTTGGTTACTGATACTCTGTATGCCGGCGTGCGCCGACGCGACGCACTCGATTCGGGCCGGCACCGTCCTTGGACCGCATTCGTCGTCCGCGGGCGCATTTCGCATGCGCATTTCGGCCCCTCCTAATTTCTGCCCGCCCGTCGGGTGCTTTGAGGCTATAGAACCGATGGTCGTGGCCGTGGGGGTGACGCAAGGCCAAAATAAAGCCCATCGTCCGATAGGAGGACCCATGATAATCCCGGACCGAGGGGCTTACCGGCCTCGATAACCCAAAATACCCACGGCACCGGTGCCCCGATCCGTTATCAGCTTCGGCAGTGTAGTTCGGCGCTAGTTGGGGGCCCTGAAAGTATGTCAAGGGATTTCTCCTCACGGTAGAGCGTGCGCATATCGCCATTTGAAGCCCTCCCAACTTCCAAAAGAAAAAAAAAAAAAAAAAAAGAAAAAAAAAAGGATACGGAGGTTGCCGAGATAACTACCTACCTAGCCGACGCGAGAAGGCATGACAGGAGGATACAGCTTTTGCACGAGCAGAACTCGTGGCGGTTCAAGGCACCCTGTCATGCCCAGCCGTCAGGCTACACCCAGGCAGGGAGCGGAGCGCGAGGTACACCGGTCATCCTCTGTGGTGGCGGCTAACCTGCATTTTTCAACCGAACCGGGAGCCCGTTGGCTCGGCAGGGTTGCCTTGAGCTGCGTCGGTGCGGCTGGTCCTTTGCATCCGAGATGTAGGCATCCGCTCTGTCACTACAATATTTGCCCGAGCAACTGCGTGCGCCTTTTGGTTGTCGCCAATGAACATGGACAGCAGACATATCAGCAGGGCGTGATATTTTTGCGGTGAAAGCTGGGGTGGCCGACTATCGGACTGGTGGTGTCTTTGTCATCACCTCAAGTGGAGGGCAGCCTTGGGACAGAATTCCCGATATTGGATGCAAATACACCCCAACACTGGGAAACAGGATAGAAACAGGTCATCACGCAGAGGCAGCCACCCGTCAAGGAAATATTGCGGGATAAACCCAAGCCTGCCGGTTGGGGAACGAAGCGTGGGATTTGACCGAGTTCATGCGGATACCCACGCCGAGCTGCTTTCTCTGGTAGGCAAGTTGAAGCCACTGCCGCGCCGGCAGGTGGTGTTGGTACCCCGTCCCCCTCCCCGCGCGGGACGGAATGTTGAGATGGCTGATCAGGATTTTTTTTTTTTTTCTACGTGTGCGTAAGGCTCCGCAGTTGCTCCCAAGAAAAGAAACAAAAGGAAAACGCCACCCGGGCTGCATACGGGAGTCTGTTGCCCGACGGGAAGCACCTAGCAAAAGAAGCAGCCAAGCAAGCCTCACGGTGGGTGAAGGCTTGTGCGCTCGCGCTTCGGGCCTTTTGGGGACACTGTCAGGGAGGAGGCGAGAAGTCAACACAATTCCATGAGACGGGACAGACGGAACAAGGGTTCGCAGTTGCTGGAGCGGGCGGATGGATTGTGACTGCCAGGGATCCTTTTTATCCCCTCTTTCTGAACAAGCAACAGGCAAGACGGGCGGGCGGTCCCATCTCATCTCATCTGTCGTGCGCTTGGCCTCGCTCATTTTTTGTCCGTTCCCGCTTATGGGCCGTGCTCGAGCTTCTAGAAGTTTTCCCGTCGAACAACGCGTGTGTAGTATGTACAGTGTACTTTGAGGGACAAAGAAAGCAAGCAAAAAAAAAAAAAAAAAAGAAACGAAAAATCCAACTGCGCACGGAGTATGCCTGCCGGCGGCGGCACGCGGCGGGGGGACGCTCACGGCAAAGGGCCAGGGCGGGAGGCCGGTCCAGGCTCATCACACCTTGGCCCCTGCCCGCATGCAACATCAGCCCATTATGGCGGTCCAGTCCCATTATGCGGTCATACCCTGCCGGGCTCCAGCCCCCCAGCCACCAACCCCTCCGCCCGCCGCGTTCGGGCGCGAGCGCGAGCGCGAGAAGAGAGGTGTGATAAGTCAGTGTGAGGATATATGTGTGTGTGTGTGTGTGTGTGTGTGTGTGTGTGTGTGTGTGTGTGTGTGTGTGTGTACTGTGAGCTGGATGCGGCAGTTGCCAGGGAAAACAGTGGTTGAGGGTGCGGGAGATGAGAGTCATGGATCTCGCGTCAGAAGAGAAGCAAGGAGAGCAGAGACATAGAAAGATGAAAGAAGAATAAAAGGCCACCGTGTGTTGGAGACTTGGGACGAATTATTCAAGCTCATCTAGACTCGTCTTCCCCATCGTCCTCTGCTTTGCTTCCATCGCGACGCAAATCCCGGGGGCCCAGAGCACAGACAAGACAACAAGAAAGGCCCTTTAGCCGCGCGGCCCTCGATCCCGAGTGCACACACTTTGGCCCCATCAGGCCATTCGTGTATGCCCCCCATCTGGGATGGAAACCACCCACGCGAGCTTGGGTCCGGCGTTTCACAATTGTGTACGGCACCCTCACAACGACGACAAAAAAAGGTCGGCCCGCTTGGGTTGGTGGGGGGTTTGAGTGCGGGACGGAAAACAAAAGAGAATGAGAGAAGGCAAACAAAATGGAACAAGTCTAAAGAGAGAAAAAATAGCGAACCTCAAGGTTGCATGCAGTGGAGTCTCATCACACGCGCGCCGGTTAAATCATGGCCTTCCGTGAGCCACGTGGCGGGCTCCTCCTCATGCATCAGTCTTCCACCGCCTTGCCACTGGTGTGCTATTTTTCCATTTGAGTTTTTAGGTGGCATGCATTTGGTCTTGCACGTTCCCTAGACAGGCCAAGTATTCGGTACCCCGAAGAGCCACGGCTACCCGCGCGCTGCGTCCTGTCGCTGTCTCAGACGGTCAACAGCCGAAGCGTCATCTGAAAAGCTTGGGAAGCTCCCGTCCCTCCGACCTCGGTCCCCCTGGTCGGTCGCTTGTACCAGTACCACCGTGCTCTTCAAGCTCCAGCCTGCGTGCATGCGCGCTTATCCGTATCCCAAGCCCTCATTGTTCACCCAAAGGGCCCTAGCTCTGTTCAGACAGCCCCGCCAGCAGCAGCAATGTTCGCACATAAACTGCTGAATTTCAACATACAACCGCACCAAAGGGCGAGTCAATTGGATCGAGAACGGTGGTATCAGCAGAGTCATAAGCTCGCGATCTCGATAGGCTCGGTCGGGCAGGGCATGGGGACGGTGGGGGAGGATTTGTGCCCTCCTTCACCGTCAGGTTCTGAATTTCTGAATTCTCATCCATATTTTTTGCCCCTTCAGGCCGGCCGGTGGGGACTGTTCTCGGCTATCACAATTTTGCCACCTTTTCCCCCCCTCTCGCTTCCTTTTGACCCGCTCCGCTGGCGGGCAGCCACGCATCGTGGTTTCCTCGCGTCCTCAGCCCTGGGCCGTGCGTTTCCACGCGCACGACAATCGGGCTGGCACGTGTATCCGTGCCGATCAATGGATAGGGGTCGCGAAGCGAAGAAGCCCAAACAACGTAACGTCAGTGTTGGGATGGCGGCTATCGAAGCTGGCCTGCTCAGGCTGTTTCTCTTCTGCCGCCGACGAATCCTCGATGGTCTGCTTTAGAATTATTCCCAGAAGGGAAATTGGTGCCGCGCCGAGTTGTGCTCTATTTCATTGGCGTCTGCTTCTGCTTCTCGAATCTTAACCGAGAATGCTGCCGGACTTTTTTTTGCCACTGTAATCCATGCCACGTGGGAGCGTCGCACGAAACGCTGACTTTGCTGGTTTTAGCGGCTGAAGTGCCGCTCGACCGCGACTGGGAATAATCTCGGGGTCGCTTTTCTGGACACGCGCCCGTTTTTCGTTAAGCCCGGGGCCAAGACAGGGCCAGGCCCGGTCGCGCGCTAATTGGTCGTGACAGACGACTCCACCACCGCTGCATGCCCCGGCCCGCAAGCCACTTGTCAAGTCGGAGGAGATTTTCCAACGTTACACGATCCAGTTTCTCTCCCCCCCCCCTCTTCTTCCACGTGCCCCGCTAGTCCAATCTGGCGGATGTGCTTGTCCGGCGGTCTCGAGCAATTTCGCCGCCGCCGGCCAGAATGACGTGGGTTTGGTTGGGTGGGATGGGATGCATGTCGGCCGTCTGGAGGGAAGCACCCTCCAGTGCTCTTCGTGTCAGCAGGTGGCTAGTGGGCTCAATAAAAACGCAGCACCCGGTTGCCTGCCTTTCATCACCTCGAAGCCGGGATCTCCCTCCCCTGGAGATGAGAATCATCGTCTTCTTATTTGCTTCTCGTCCTATTGCCCGGCGCGCGACCTTGAAACGGCCACGACCCGTGGTTCTGCCCTTCGGCACCCACTCTTCGCCAGTGACACCCGATAAGGAGACGGCAATTTGACGACAGGTGCCAGGGAGCCCTTGCGCCTGCAACGTGCAATCGGGCCTCTCGGTCTTGCCCGACAAGCCAATCCTCCGTGTTCCTCGTCGCTTCTGGATCAATGCCGAACTGCCCAGGCCTCCTGGTCGTGTTGCCCTTCACAGCCGAAAAAGCAACCCACCACGCGACAGGCCTGCCCAGCCGGAGCAGCAGGCCATTGGCTTAATATCCGGGTCACCGAGATAAAGAAGGGAACAGCAACGGGCAGAGCTTCTATTTCGGGCCCGTCGCCCATCATCAAACATTTGACGTCTTGCAACAAACCAGGGGCCATCCCGTGCCCGCGTCGTGCGGTTCGAACTTTTCGGGGTCGAATTACTCGCCGGGCAAAGCAAGAAGGTGCTCGCGAGCCCTGTCGAGTTTCAACCCCACGCTTTTGTAACCTGGCCCGCCCTTGTCCGCTTTTATCCGCACGACGTCCCAAGGGAACGTAACGTTTCTAGAAGCCATCCACGAGGGTCGTTTTCTGCGTCCCCTTCATTTCCCCTCGGTGTTTGGGGCTTGGCGCAGGGCTCCCAGGGCGACGGCGACGGCGGCGGCGACGGTGAGGACATAGGGGCTGCCTGGAGAGAGCTCCCCAGGGGCAGGTCTGTCTCCCATGCGTGGGCTTCAATGCTGACTTACTAGCATGTTTGCTAGGTCATCCGTTCCTCGGCGACCAAGGTCGCAGGTACCTCGTAATAGGGTTTTGCTTGCTGCCCCCTGAGTAGGGGAAGTAAATCTCCAGTCGGCTCTCACGTTTACATAGGTGGCGAGGTTGGTACCGGAATACATGGACGGTAATCCCTAACACCGAATTCGTCGAAACAGACATCAGGCTGCCACTGGAGGGGACGGGTGAGGTCAGAACTGACAAAAAAAGAAAAAAAAAATACGGAGAAGAAAGGAAAAAAAAAAAAAAAAACATCACGCCCTACCCCTGCGTCATCAGGAGCAAAAGGGACTAGGGAGGTTCCCGTGAGAAATCTCCGTGATCCTTTCGCACGTGTGTTTGGCGGTCTAGGCGGCTAGCGTGCGCCGCCATCGCCAAGACAGACATTGCGGAAAACAAAACAAACGAAGCCAATAGGGAACCGCCCACGCGGGAATAAGCTGCCACTATCGACCGCTACTGTACGTGCTGCTTCCTTCGCTTCAAACGCAGGGTGCGCTGGCTCGCGTGGCACATCAATCAGGCTCCCTAGCACACAGTGTGGCCAGCAGGTGCGCAGATCCTGCCCGCCGCTCAGCTCCCCCGGCCAGACCCAGCAAGCCGCCGAGCCAGCCCTTGGTTTTGCATTTGCAGGCGCCTCACGTTGAGGACGGGTGTGTCCACTAACCACCAACGGCGGCGTGGAAAGCCCACATAATTACGTGCTGCAAGCAAGCTATTGATGCAGGGCGGTTGTACACCGCCAGATCGTGTATTGAGAGGGGAGCTCCAGGCACCGCTTCTCGGCCCCAGGAACTGATACTCTGCTGAAGGTGCGTGATTTGTCGCTGATTTCTTTGCTTCTTTCTGTTTCCTCTGGTTCCATCGCCTTGTCTTGCTCCCTTCCTCCTTTTCGCTTTCCCCATTTGGCACAAATCTCCGGTTGATTGGCGTGTTTTTATTTTCCAACTCGGTTGATTTTTCCATCCTCGTCCTCCGCAGATGACTCGCTCCCTCTCTGTTTGCGATCTCACAACCCCACCTCCAACCAACCAAGCCCTCCTTCTCCCCACAACCCGACCACCAGATATCATCACTGTGCCATCGAAACGGCCATGACTTGAGACGCGCCCAACCAATGTGTGGAGGTGCCAGTGTCGCCCTCCACACTTGGTGGCCGTGCGAATCTTGGGTGGACGAGAGCCGTTGCACAGCATGGCAGAGATTTCCAGTTTTGTAATATGGCCCCTCCGCAGTTGCGCCAGCGCGCCAATCTAGCTCCATGTGTCGTTTCTTCGGCCTCGTGTCTCAAGCGGCCCACCACCTGCGCCGACGGAACAGTTCCAGAAGATGCAGGGGTGGATGAGCCACCAGCGGGCAAAGGTTAAACACGGACAGAGGAGAACCAAGCCGAAAGGAGGCAGGGGCTGGGAAAACATGGCGAGCTTACCAGGAATGGCAATATGTCTTAAATGGGCCGCCGATATTGGGACGGCGCGCCTCCTGCCTCCTGAGGACCCAATTGATTGCAGGGTGCCAGTCCCATCCTCGAATCGTTTGGGCGGATGGACCGCGGTTGAAATTGACCTGTTCTGTTTGTGTGTTTGGTGCCGGGCTGGGCAGCTGGCCGGCAAGACGGGGGCCACACCAGCTGTAGGCGGGCAGGCAGGAAGGCACGCTTGTCAGCCGGGCACCCAGTGGGCGGTATGGGCGCGTGCAGGCAGAAAAAAGGCCGGACCGGAGCGTCGGCCACGAGTGTGACAGCATGCGCATCCCTGGTGGGTGGACCCCCCTGGCACCCATGCGAACCTGCAACATGGGCGTCGCCGAGCGGCGTCGTGGGTGGCCGGAGGGGGGGGGGGGCTCCACATGGAGTAATCCCACAGCGTGGCCGGCAGGGTCCACCACCCAAAGCAGGCTGGTCTGATGGCAAAGATCCCTGAAAGCCACGCGCCGATCTCGTCGAGCTGCTGTGAGACCTCTGCCGCATTTCACCCCTCCCTTATTCCCGCTCCCAGAAACCACAAGTCGCGCTACCTCCATTCCATCATGCGGGCGGCCAGGTCCCCACCGCCGCCTGCCTGTGGTCGCCAGCTGATGACACACCAAACCGGGACGTTTAGTCCAGTCGCTGTCAATTCCCCCCCTTTTTGCAGTGGGCACGTTTGTCACGGAATGTGTGCTTTCGGCCTTCAGCTCCCGCACAGCTGCAGCATCCCAATCCCAGGTGGCTGCGGCGTGGTGGAAGCGACCGTCGTTCCTCCCAAATGGCCCGCCCGTCTGTACTCGCTTCATCCCTGGCTGCCTGCTGTCAGAATCTGCTGTGCCC
>JNVV01000009.1:883604-910002 GCA_000733355.1 Falciphora oryzae
CCCGTCCGCCCGGCCGTCGTGCCCGTCTACCCGCCCGCGCCGGTCCAGCCCGTGTACCCGGTCGAGCCCATGCCGGCGCACCCGCCGCCTGCCGCTTCGCCCGTCGTCCCCGCCCCTGTCAACCGCGTCGGCACCGTCACCCACGACGGCCACTACGTCGTGCCGACCGTCGCGCCCGCCAAGCCCGACGCGACGGCGCCCATCACGGCCGGCGCTGCTGCTGTTGCCGCCCAAGACGCGCGGAGCCTGTTCGGCCTGGCTCTTGCGGTCGGCGCTGCTGCCGTTGGCGCCCTGGCGCTGTAAAAGGCCGAAAAAAAAAACATGGCTGGCGTTGCTGTGTGGAAGGGTGAGGTGTGGCTGAGGCAGGGGTAGGGATAGGGGGCTGATATCAAAGGTCTTGAGCTCCAAGGCATATAAGACCCCGGGACGCTCCTGCCTCCCACCAACCGAGCCGGCGCGACCTGGGCGGGTTCCTGGGGAACGTGGTGTAGTGGCATATCGCCGCGCCCCGTCCCGTCCCGTCCCTTCATATGCCGCTGCGCCATCGACCCTGGGCTCTCGCGCAGGCCGCCGGTTCGACCCCCGGCCGGGTTTTTTTGGTCTTTTTTTTTTTTTTATGACCCTTTTCTGCTCGGGAACTGCAGGTTTTGGGTGTTCAAGGAATAATGTTTAGTTCTTTGCCTTGTTCTTGCTTTTGCTGAAACGGTTTTCCTCATTTATGCTCTTTTGGGTTTTGGGTCTTTTCGGCTTCCAAGGGTTGGGTTTCTGGTGGTGGAAGGGGGGTTTTCGACTGTCCGCTCAGCTTTTGATATTGGAGGGCTGGCTTTTTTGTTCGTGGGGTCTGTCTACTGTTGTTTTCGTCCCAACTTTTCAAAAAACACAAAACTTCCAAAACTGCCAATGCGTGCCTTGCTCCTTCCTGGATATGGTTATGCATTCCTCGCCGAGCGTCTCGATGCACGAACAGTCTTCTTCGATGTCGTACGGTGGGAAAGTCACCCCTTTTCACAACCGCTTAATGTGGTAAGGAAGCAATAAGGTTTTATTCTTATGCGCTGGCTCATCCGGCCCAGCAGGTAATATGGTAGATGCTCATAAATACCAGACAGTCATTCTGTATCCTCTATCAGGGGTATCTGATGTTTTCCTTTCTTTTCCAGAACAAGCAAGCTAACACAAAGCCCAGACGCAGTCAATGCTGTCTGGTAAACCAAAAAAAAAAAATTATCCAAAAAATCATAACGGTCGTAAACAAGAAACAAAAATCACCTAAATTCGTGAAGCGAAAGCGGCGAGTTGGCAGGCGACGTGCCTAGCGACCCGGGCCGCAGGGCCAGCGGGTGCGCGTCGTACTGCACCGAGTTGCGGAACATCATGAGCCGCGGGCTGCTGGCCTCGGGCCGCGCCTCGCTGCCCTGGAGCTCGGCGAAGACGGGCTGCTGCTGCTGGGCCTGCGGGGTCGGCGTCGACGCGACCGACGATGTAAGAGAGGACGCCGCCACCTCGCGCGCGACCTTGTCGACCGCCGCCGAGATGCTGTCGTCGTCGTCGTCGTCGGCGTCGTTGAACTCGTACGGGTTCATCTCCGGGTAGAAGAAGAAGCCGCCGGACGTCGGCCGGGACACGGGCGAGTCGAGCTGCTGCTGCTGCTGCCGCCGGCCCCGGGGGACCCTGCGGATCGAGTCGGCGGGGTAGATGCTGCTGGCGTTGGAGTTGGACTTTGAGATGCGCAGCGGGTTCGGGAACGGGTTGATGCTGCTGCCGGTGCTGGTGCGCACGCCGAGGCCGCTGGGGACGACGGCGTCGTCGCTGTTGCTGCCGATTTTGGAGGTTGTGAACTCCTCGACCCCGATGCTTGACACCGGGGACGGCGGGGCGGCGGCGGCCGGCGTGCTGCCCGCGCTGCAGGCCGAGGGCGCCATCATGAGGTTGGGCGTGTACGTCGGGGGCGGCGGCGAGTAGGACCGGTGCTTGCCGCCGCCGGCCACGACGGGGGGAGACCCCAGGGGCGGCTGGGGAGGGCGGAAGAGCGCGGGGACGTTGTTGCCGTTGCCGTGCCCGGAGGATGGCCGCCCGCCTGAGACGGGAGGAGAGGGCAGCGGGTCCTGTGGTGGGCGGGAGAGCGCGGGGACGTCAGAGTTGCTGCAGCCGCCACGGTCCGAGGACGAGCGAGGCCGCCCGGTCGCGACGTGGCTGGAGCTGAGCGGGCCCTGCGGGGGTCGGAAGAGCGCCGGAACGTTGGAGCTGTCGAGGGAGGCGCGGTGCTGATCGCCGCCACCAGTGACAGGGGGAGATCCTAGAGGTGCTTGCGGCGGGCGGAAGAGGGCGGGCACGTCCGAGTTGTCGCTCTCGTGGGAGCCGCGCGGCTGGGGCGACATGCGGGCCAGGGGCGGCGTAGGCACGATCTTGGGCGAGTAGCGGCGCTGGGCCGGGTAGTAGGACGAGCCGTCAGCGGGCAGCGGCCAGGCGGGCCCCGCTGCCGGGGAGAGCGGCCTGCGCGGCGTGCCCGCGGGGGAGCCGTCCAGCGAGGAGCACTGGCTTGGTCTGCTCCCGTTGGTGCTGCCCTCGCTCAGGCTGTGTGCGTGTCCGCGGCCGGCGGTGCTGCTGCTGCTGCTGCTGCTGGGGTTGTGCGAGGGGTTCAGGGACGACGGGCGCAGGCTGTACCGCTGCGGGATGTACGCCTGAGCGCTGCCGACGCTGGCGCCCCGGTGGGACCTGACGCCTGGAGCAGGTGCGGGCGGCGAGGCGGCGGCAAACATGGTAGGCGAGAAGCCGGCAGAGGTGGCGGCCAGGTCCGTGGCGGCTTTGCCGGCCTTGCGGGCGAGGGCGTCGACGAGGGTCAGGTGGGCCCGCTTGGTGGTCTTCTTGACGAAGGAGGCCATGAGCACGTTGCAGCGCAGCTCGACGTCCTCGCGGATGTAGAGGCCTTTCACGGGGGCCCCGATGCCGATCTCGGTCCGCTCGGGGGCCTCCCCGGGGAGGGTGCCGTTCAGGGTCCACCGGGACCGGATGTCGACGCCCAGGGGCGCGCGGCAGTGGGTCTGGATGCCGTTGCGCAGGTCGGAGAAGGCGGCCGTGTACGAGACGTTCCCCGTCGCGATGCCGCCGGGCAGGTAGCTGATCTCGTCGGTCAGCGAGTACCAGGCGCAGCGGCGCTCGTCGGCGGGGGCGTCGGCGGGGACGGGGATGGGGTGGCGCTCCTTGATGAGCGGGTTCAGGTCGATCATCTCGACGTGGTTGTGGAGGAAGTCGAGCACCAGCTCCCGCGTCACGTTTGGCGGGAGCGGGCTGATCTCGGTGTATGTTGTTCGCTTGGACATGGCTGTGGATGCCCTCTTTTAGGCGGTCTTTTGTTTCGTCTGATGTGGCCGACGATCACCCTTCGTCTCAAGTGTGCAATGCAGACAGACAGCCAAACAGACTCTGTATTAATGTATTGTAACTAGGCCCACCCCTGGCTTAGATGGAGGTGTAAATAGACACGGGGTGATGTTGGTGTTGGTGCGTGCAGAGCGGTATCGACAGAAGGCACACAGAACCCGGGAATCGTGGGGGCAGCTGCTCAGCTTATACGTTCCATGCTCACGCCAAGGCTCGAGTCCAGTCTAGCGGCTCCCTCCCCATGGGAAGTCCGGCGGTCATTGCTGCCGGGCATGGCTTGGGCAGCTGGGCTGGCTGGGCTGGGCCGGGCTGGGTTTGGTTGCACAGCTTGCATATCCCTAAGGTAACCGTTCGGACTTTGGGACTGCTGGCTGCTGAAAGCAGAAATGGATAGGCCAAGAGCGGTGCCCGAGTCCAAGCCACGGCACCGCTCTGAGCGCAGGTAGCGTGGTTGATGGGGGAGGCGGTGCAGCCCTCAGTAGGGACAAAAATACAAAAATAGCCCCCAAACCCAAAAGGCAAGCCCCATCCACACCCGAGCAGCGCCGAGACGAACCAATGCGGGAGCCGGGAGAACGGCAGGCCGAGTGCTGCGCGCTCAGCAATCTGGGAAGATCTCACCGGATTGGAAGGTTGCCGATGGAGTCTGCTGGTGGTGTGGAGCTGTGGCGAGTGGGTTCTGCTGAGAAATGCCGGATCTGGCTGAATTAAACCCGATTCCGCCAAGCTCTATCCCTCTAGCTGGGAGCGTGATGCTTGTTTGTGCCGGTGTGAATCAGGGTCTTGTCGTATGTTTTGCCTCTGCTCTGCCTGCTTCCGTTATGAATCTCACTGCCATTCTATCATTCATCCCTCCACATCTGGAATCCTCTTCGTCCGCTTTGCTCAACCGGCAACCTCTTGGGAGTCATCATCACATCTGACCTTCCATCAGGCAGAAAAATCAGAAATCAATCATGGGTGTTGATCCTTTGATGACCAAGGCGGTCAGAGCAAGTGGGCATCACAGCTCCACCAAGCTGACCTGCGCCATAGCACCCATCCACCCCCTGCTACTCAGGTCCCTGTTGCCCTGAGCAACACGCGCTCGAGTCCATCACCTAACTAGCATGTACCAGCCACACCCGACATCAAATCTCCCTGCACCACCGCGCCAGGATCGAGCTGGGCTTGAGCGCCACCGGAATCTCCTCGAGCGCCACGTCCACCTTCCACATCCTGGCCTCGACGCTGCCTGCGCCGCCCCTGCCGGGCCCAGCCGCCTGCCTGAGCAGCCCGACTGAGATGAGGTGCTCCCACGCGATCCCGGCCACCCCCCGGCCCCATGTCCTGGCCCCGCCGCCAAGCGCCAGCACGCCGGCCGTGGCCGACTGGACCCGCTGCCGCCCCATCAGCGACGTGTATTCGTCGTACGCCATGGCGAAGTTTACCGTGTCCATGTGTGCCACCACGTCCAGTCGCGCCGCTGAGATCAGTAGTGCGAGGTCCAGGTCCGAGAGCGACTCCATCAGGACCAGCTTCGAGTCTGGCGCCTCGAGCGACAGCCCTGCCACTGCTGGCCCTGCTCCCGTCCGCGCCGGTATCCGGACCCAGGGCTCTGTTGGTGAGATTGTCGACAGCGGGAGGATGCATGACGCTAGAAACGCCCCAACCGACTTGCTGGTGTAGTAGTAGTACTCCAGGTGGTCTTGGAATACTCGTGTTTTCCGCATCACCTTTGTCGTCACCGCGCTAACGTCAGCAAACGAACGCTCGCCCTAGGTCATGCAAGCATGGGAAAACACTCACCTCCATCTCCTTATCCCACCACCCGTAAAACTCCTTGCGCCCAGCCAAAGGCGCCGCGAAACCCTCCATGTCGATGTCGTCGTAGTCCACCGTCAAGCCCTGCCTGCAGACGTCCCAGTAGGCGCCGATGCTCTTGGGGAGTGACAGGTAGACGTAACGATGGCTGAATCGACTCTTGACCCGCTTCTCCAGGCTCTCGACCACGTCCACCTTGCTCGTCAGGCCCACGACGGCTATGGGCGCCTTTTTGGCCTGCGCGATATCGAACAGGTTGTAGAGCAGCGTCTGCCGGCCGTGCGTTGTGAAAAGGTCAAACTCGTCCATGATAAAGACGACCGACTTGGACGTGACCCCAGCATCTGCTCCCGCGATCTCGGATGGATGAGAGAGCACGGCGAGCAGCGACGCAAGCGTGTCGGCGTAGTTGTTCGTCTTGTTGACGAGCTCATCCTCCACTTCCATCTCCTTTCCCAGCTGGCGCCAGATCTCCTTGAGCGCAATCTTGTCGTCTGTGTGAATGAACCCATTCAGCCTGACGACGTGGAAGTCATTTTTATGCCCTTCCGATAGCTCCGAGATGACGCCCTCAATCAGCTGCACGAGGTTGTGTTTGTTAGTTCATGGCTTCATCGTGCCGTTTCAAGACGACCGCCCGATTTGTACTTACTGTAGTCTTTCCACATCCCCTGGCCCCAATGACGAGCATCGAGTTGCCTTCCCCGGCCAAGACGGTCTGCTCCACGAGCTGTAGTGCATTGCTGTATGCCTCGTCTTGCCCGCGGACCTTGATTCTCCTACTCCCCGTGCACCTGGAAAGCAGGAGGCGCTGCAACGCCCGCAGGTGCTCTCCAAAATTAGGTATATCGGGGATCTCGTTTTTTGTGACCATGATGCTGGGCGACTGCTGCTGCTTCTGCTGCCTCGGGACAGACACGGCGCTTATGACACTCTCCCCCGTAGCATCGCCTAAGCAGTCCCGACAGAGCCAGTCTCCCTCGGGAATGACCGGGACGTTGTAGCACTGCTGGTGGTAGCCCTTGTCGCACTTGTCGCAAAAGAGGATTTCGTTGGGCGGCTCCGAGTCGGGCTTCGAGCAGATGACACACACCACGTCGTCCTCGTCTTCCGCCGCAGCGGCGGCCACCTGGACCGCCTGCGCCTCCTCCCGCTGGCTGACCCTACCGCGCTTCCCACTGCTCCCGGGAGTTTTCCTCGCCGACGACAGGACCGAGACCGGCGTGGCCCTCTTCTTCGTCGTCGTGGGGATGTCGGCGAAGCTCATCTCTTGGTCCTGGTCCTCGCCGTCGAAAGCGACGCTTTTGCGGCCCGCCTTGATGCCCCTCCCTTTGTGGGGCGTCAGGATGCTCTTGAGCTTCGTGAGCTTCGTGGGGCCGCGCGCCACCGTCACCGAGGGCTCCAGGGTCCGCTTTGCCCGCTGTCTGGGGAGGACCTGCTGCGAGCCCGAGGGTTGCTGATCCAGTTCGGTGTCGCTGGCTGGCGACTCATCATCGCCATCACCCCGTGGCGCTGGCGAGCTCACAGCAGCGACGCCTCGTCCCGTGGGCAGTGGCTTCCTCGGGGTGTCGCCGTTGCCCGTTGCCTTGGACGGGCTCACCTGCAGCTCCCCAGAGGCGGGCAGGTCATGGGCACCGATGCTGCTGCCCACCCGCCCCCCTCTGCCGCTTCCTAGGGGCTTGGTAGCCGAGCCTCGCGGCTTCTTGGCGGTGGCAATTCTCGCCGCGACGCGCTCATCCTCAGAGTCGGGCAGCTCGTACGGGTCTGGCCGGCCCCCCGACGCAGCTCCCTGGGCCGTCGTCTCCTGTGACACTACACGAGAGCCGCCCCGAGTGCTGCCACCGCGACCGCGCCCGCGCCCGGATGATGCCCGCCTACCGCCGCGCCCGCGCCCGCGCCCCCTGGCCGAACTGGCGGCCTCTGGTGCACCATCGGTTGTTAATTGTGGCGGCAATTGAGCAGTGCCGCTAATCTTTCGCTTTTTTGTTGATGCCGCCGCCGCCTGTGGCGATGAGGCGTCGTCGAGATCCTGACGCGCTCTCTTGGGTCGTGTCGATGCTGCATCCGGCGTCATCGCGCCTGTATCTGGATTTACTCGAAATTCACCGATAAGTCTTGGCAGACCCCTGCAAAGAAGAAAACAAAAACAGAGTGATCCCAAATCGAAACACGAATGTGTCAAGTGAGACAGAGGTGAGTGAGCTCGTCAACAGAGTCCTGTTGGAAACGTGAGGCGCGTTGCGAAGCGCATGACGGTGACCGGCCTGTCACAAGCCCAAATGTGGCTGGTGCTCAGTTGAAACGCGCCCCGAAAGTTCTTGGACACGAAAGTGGAAGGAGTTCACGTGACCCCTGTCCAACGCCAAAAGCCCCTGAATTGCGAAAAGACAGGGGCTGGAGACCGCATTCGAAGGGCAGCCTGAACAGGGGCAAATATGGAGACTAATTGCGGCTTTGGGAACCCGCCGACTTCTGCTAATCAAGGGGATGCCGTCGCATATTCAACGTGACAAATATCAAGTCCAGGTCCAACCCTGGTACCGCCATCAACGGGAATGGCACTGTTTGGCATGATTCCATCACATTCAAGGCTCCGGGCCAGTAGGCTCGGCATCACTTCAGCTGCTCATACTAAGACAGACCAGCATCTGGACACTAGTTCACAACAAACGCCCGAGACTAAACACTCTATTGAAACATCAACCCATAGACCCAGAACGCTCGATATACTCCATAACTCCAAAGAACTAGTCGTCAGACGGCCCATAAATGCTCGTTATCATTAGACACCAGGCCATGCACCATGCAAGACGCAGACGCCGAACCGTGAAGCCACTCAGTCCACAAGCATGGTATCGTCGCCATCGAATGCAGGGCCCTGCGGCTCCAGGGGCACTCCTCGCCCCCTCCCTGCCAGCAGCTCGCGACGAACCTCGGGTCCGATGCCCACATGGCCGTGGGTCAGTAGGAGATCGAGCAGCAGCTCGCGCTGCTCCTCCGTGATCTGGTCCCGGTAGTGCTGGGCAAACGACAAAAGGCACTTGTGCCAGATGACAGGTAAGGCAACCCTGCTCATCGCCGATCCATCCTTGCCGATATGTCCAACGTCCTCTTCCCTGACTGATGCTGGGTCCGCATTCCGGAAACGGAGGACTATCCAGATGTTAGCGCACTCGCATAGTGTCTTCATGCGACGCATTTGTTCTTGCCGGGGAAGACTTACAGTGGAATACTAGTGCGTCTATGCACTGATATGGAAGAGCATACTTCTTCTCGAGAAGGCAGCGAAGCAGGATGTTGGTGGCGCCGCCGCCCTCTGTGCCTTGAGATGCTTCCTGGGCTGCGATATCGCAAAGACCCTTGATCGCCGCGGCCGAGTGCAGGACAGGAACCGAAACCCTCGTCAGAACAGCGGCCACGATTGCCGCCTCCCGAAGGGTGCAACCCCCAGACACCAGCGGGAACAGAAAGCCCTTGAACCAGGCCGCTGGCCTGTAGAGGCCCTTCTTGAGCGCGTTGAAGATGTGGGGGTTCAGTTTCTTGTGCTCAAAGATGTCCGTCTTGAAGGCTTCCAGGATCACAAGCTCCATAAAGCGCTGAGCAACTATAGGCTTGGCCGACGAGAAAATCTTGGTGGCGGCAAACACGGCGTTCGGCGTCCATAGGTGAGGATTTGTGACGGAGAGAATGTCCTCCCATCGGGGGATCGTGGGAAGGACCTTGAAAGGCTTCGGCAGTCTTCCGGATTTATCTGCTCATGGTTAGTACCGAAAAGACGAATCGGGGCCGGCTTTCGAGTGGGTTTTGCGCCTACATCTTGCGAGCATTTCACCAATACTAAAAGCTCAGGAGGTATGTTAGCATCCAACCCGTTCACATCACATGCAGCCTCACCCAGTTGACTTACACAGTATAGACCTCAATCACTTTTGGTGGCAAGTCCTGCAAGTCCTCGTCCACAGCTGGTATCCGCGCTTTCCTTGCGTCCATAGCCTCCTTTTCTTGTATTTTGGCCATGATGATATCAGCAAGGTTCGTCGGAGCCCCCTGCTCGACCTCTTGGCCGCCTCCCCAGCCCAGCTTCAGCAGCGGGTCGTCGTCCCCGCCGCCGGGAAGGAAGCGGTTAAAAGCCTCTAGGTCCTCCGGGTCAACCTCGACCTCCTCGACCTCCTCATCCGAGCCCCAGGCGGCATCCTCGTTGGGGTAGTCCTCGAAGTCTTGCCCGTCCACGTCGTCCCTCGAGTCGAATGCGAAGGCGTCGTGGGCGCCTGCTGCTGGGGTGCTCTTCCGGTCTTCCTCCTCGAGCTCCCGCCCCAGAGCCAGGATCTTCTGCGACGCCCTGCTGTCTACATATTGGTCGCCCTCGCCGGCCTCCTTCGACTTCCTCTTGGGGGCCTTCTGTTTGAGAACGCCGGTCGCTAGGATGTCGGACTCGAGCGGGTTATGGCGGCGCGAGCGCGAGTTCGGGGTGGTAGCCTTGGGCATCGTGGCGGTGTTGTCGGGCAGTCGCAATTCTTGACGCAATTCTTTCGCAATTTCGAAGTCGCGCGACACCCTGATTGGAATACTCTCATCCTTTTTTTTTTGTGTCAATGGCGGGGTGCCACCTGATTCTGCCGTGCGGTGAGCCATTCATGTACCCGCATCTGAATAATAAGCCGCTTTGATTGGACAGATAGTTTCTTGTGGGTCACTGATAAGATGGATAACAGATTTTTTTCTTTTCGATGCCCGCCCCCGCATCCCCTCCCGGGAGTGGATGAGGTCAACTCCATCACTGCACGCTGCTGCATACACCCTTGCTCAAGCTATTCACAGTCGAGACAGACTACAAGCTCTACGCTTTGTTTTTTCCCTTTGTTTAAAGGCAGCCGATACAGATTCTACAGAGATGCCTACAGAACTCGAAGAGGTAGATGCATCATGTCACACCTGGCTGTAACGGAGGGTCGCTGAATATGGCTTTGTAGTTGGTCGGCTTTGTCGCTCATCCGAATCCCCAAATCCGCCAAGTCGCTGTTGAGCATCTGGTTCCTTATTCCACAGCCGATGTAGCCGTCTTCAAGAGCGAACAGCTCACTCCGATAAAGAATCTCAAGATTCTGATCCGAGATCATCCAGTATGTAGATCGCTGAACACCTCTGGTATCAGGTCGATAAGTGCTGAGACAAGACTTGCGGCTTTTTTTGCGTAGAAAATCGCAGTACACGCCATCCATATCCTAGTCAACCTCTCTGCCGATGAGGAGGTTCTTAAAAACCTGGCTGGAGACCAAAAGTTTACCGAGACAGTATTCGCGCGCATTGTGGTATGTATAAGTCGAGACACCTCATCCATTCACTGCTCAGGGCAGAAGCTAATGCGCAACCTGTCAGAGCCCGTCGGAAGAGAATGCGAATCTACTGGCAATGCTTCTGGCGAATCTCGCCAAGTCAGATGCGCTCAAGGACATATTGTCGCGGAAGCAGAGCGCGCCCGAGCTGCTGGGGTCCAACGACCAGGTCATAAACCAACTCATGGACCTCTTCGTCAAGGGGGCGGACGGCTCATACAACAAGCACGCCAACTACGACTACCTCGCCTACCTGTTCGCAGATCTGGCCAAGCACGACGATGTGCGCAGGTACTTTGTTGAGAAGCAGTCCTACGACGGCGTGGTGCCCCTGTCCAAGCTGCGCGTCTTCACGGAGCACTCGTCGGACGTGCGGAGGCGGGGTGTGGCCAGCACGATCAAGAACGTGGCATTTGACGTGCCGTCGCACCCGACGCTGCTCTCCCAGGACGAGGTCAACATCCTCTCGTACGTGCTGCTGCCCATCATGGGCAACGAGGACTACGACGAGGACGAGATGCTCGAGATGCTCCCGGACCTGCAGCTGCTGCCGCCGGACAAGAAGAGGGAGGCGGACCACAACATTGTGCAGACGCACGTCGAGACGCTGACGCTGCTCACGACCACGCGGGAGGGGAGGGACTTTATGCGCGAGGTCAAGGTCTACCCCATCATCCGGGAGGCGCACCTGCGTGTGGAGCATGATGGGGTGAAGGATGCCTGTGAACGGCTGGTGCAGGTGCTGATGAGAGATGAAGCAGAGGAGGAGGTGGAGGAGTTGGATGACGATGAGAGGATCGTGGAGATCGAGTAAGACGTGTGCGTATGTGTGTGTATCTGGATAGATGTGACTAGACCATCCGTTCCCGGCCCCTGTTGACGGGTTTGGAATGAGGTGTACTAAATCTAAAATGCGCCCAAGCATGTGCGATTAACCAACGATATTTTGTGATGGATCCATAGTAGATTCGTTGGAATGGGGTCTGTTAGGGAGGGTTCTCTAATTCAGGGGCGTCGGTGCACAAAGGTGCAGCCATCTTGGGCTTTGAAAAATGGCCATCACTTCACTAAAAGGCTAGAACAAAATATCATCGCGTGCATGAGATTGGTAGTCGGGGATGACATGGTTGAAATCGAGAAACTGGCACTGTGGGCTGTGGGAGGGTAGTATCTACAACATATAATCCCACCCAGACTCCGTTTCAGACATCCAAGAAGCGGGGCGAATGGTTTAGTGGTATAACGCTTCCTTAGCATGGAAGAGGTCCGGGGTTCGATTCCCCGTTTGTCCAGTTCCGAATCTTCTCTTTTGGCTTGTTGTCCGTCCGTTGGACTCGAATTTTTCGAGACGGTTATACGAACGAAAATATCGGTCATGTTTTTGGTCCAATGTTTACAGCATACACCGTTGGCTAGAACAGACTGCCTGATTTGTTTGTGCTTGAGTACTGGCCGCAGGAACGCCCGAAGGTTCGGAGGCAAGACACGTTTGACATCGGGTCCTCGAAATTTACTTTTCAATTTTGGATGGACGCCTTGTTGACCGGCTTTGCGACATGGGTGGATTGCAGTGTGCCCCCATGTTGTTGGGGAGTGGCTTGCAAGGTTTGTTACGCTGCAATGCGACTTCAAATCATCATCAACGGCCAACAATATTAGTCTTGTGAGGGTAGATCGCCAATGGCTCTTCTCTTCTTCACACTGAATTTTTTTTTTTCCGCCTCTTTGCAGCTTCATTTTCTAGCCTCTGCAAGCGGGATTTGGGGTCTCCTCCCTTCGCACGCTGCGAGCATGTGAAAGTGACCCGCTGCCGTCAAACGTGCCGGTCGGTGGCGGGGCTTAGCGGACCCTGATTTTGGATGGAAGGGATCGGAATGCCAGGGTCTCGAATGAGGGCAAATGCATGTGCGGTTTCCAGCCAGGTCAAACGGGCATTTTCACCGTGCATGCGCAAGCTTTCGCCGCTGATACGGACTCTGCTGAGTTGAAGGGGTAGGTGGCCGGTGGGCCGCACAGATTCGGCGGGACTCGGCTCGCTCGTGCAAGCAACTTTGACCTCACTGCAGCTTTTTCTGCAGCAGCCTTTCTTCGCTTCTCGAGTCCCTTACCATTCGCTTCTCGCCCCCATCGCGTCCCGCCACCCTGTCCCGTGGCATGGGTTCCATTTCCGCCTCCTTTACATACCGTTGAGGAAGTATCCGCCTTGGCTGCTAAACTACCTGCCGGTGCCATAACTTACTGGCTGTTGGCTCCTCGACTGGCTGATATCACAGTACATTCTCTCTCCTCCCGCTGCGTCTATCTCCCTTGCCCTTGTCTCTGTTTCAGCTGTCACCAGAATCCTCCGACTTGGCTCCCCGCAGGCTGACCCAGCACTGCCTAGGTACGGGACTGGATCAAACTGAGGCCCGCCACACACAGGCATTCCGAGCCGATAAGACAGCCTCTTCCAGGTGCCGGAAACCTTGGGACCCTGAGCCCGAACAAAGTCTTCCCACCTTTACTTATGCGGCTCTGGGTAAATTTGTGTGACTGTTAGACGTAGGGCCCCGAGGCCGGAACGCTGTCTCGTTCCTCTGCACGCCCTCGCGGCCCCCTCGGATTCGGTTATCTTTTCCTTGTTGCCTTTGCCCTTGCCCTACGCCGCTGCCGCCAGAAGCCACCCACCCACCATGGTGGCGGCCTCACAAGACGGAGGTCTATCTGCGAGGCCGATATCCGTCATCTTCGAGGTCCTCCCGACCTCCATCCAGGCCATCATCCCGCCCATCCCGTCGCTGAGGCGATCTGTCAGCCAAAGGAGGATGAAGGCCACCTCCTTCCTCCCTGCCGCTCTCTTTGTCCTGCAATCACAGACCCCGTTACCCACCCCCGACAGCCTCCGTCCGCCCTCAGCCGACGACGTCAGCCTCGTCGTTGAGGAGGACATGGAGAGCACCACCGACGAGAGCACTACCGCCGCCGACCCGAGAGACATCGCCCAGTACTCGCCCCCGAGGCAAGTCCGCCCCCGCGAGGTCGTCGAGTACGCCGCCAGCGCCGCGCCGCCACAGCCACGGTCCGGGAGCAGGATGGGCTTCCAGTTCCTGCGCCTCCCGCGGCGGTCCAGCTCGACGGCCTCGTCGGCGTCGTCGGCCGCGGCGGGCGTCAGTGCGGGGATCGACCGCAAGTTCCAGCGGCGCGGGCGCGAGCTCCTGCGCGACTCCGAGGCCGAGGCCGACCCGTCGAACCCGGACCCGAACCCGGCGTTTGAGCGCCGCGCCTACCTGGACGGCGTCGCGTACCTGCTCCAGGGCCTCCCCCGCGACCTGGACGAGGTCGAGGTCAGCATCCTGCGCGGCTCGCTGCCCGACCTGCTCCGCCACGAGGCGAACCTGCGGCAGCGGAATAACCTGATGAGCGGCAGCAGCAGTAACGGCGGAGAGCTCCAGCGGTCGTCGAGCTCGTCGTCGCCAGTGCTCTCGGCGCAGGGCGGCGGGCCCGTGTCGATGCTTCGGCTGCGGGGCGGGGGCCCGTCGCCCGTCCACCGGACGGTGCAGACGCTCATGACGGGCCTCATCTTTATGCTGCGGCTCTTCCTGTCGGTCTTCGTCACGGCGGTGCAGGAGGTGGTGCGGGTGGGCAACGAGTACCAGATCCCGGAGCGGGTGACGCGGCAGACCATGTTCGTGGCCAGCTCGTTCGCCAGCATCGGCACGTCGGCCGCCAGCACCATCGGCAGCATGAGCAAGGCGTCCTACGCCATGGTCGACGACCGCGTCGGCAACGGCCTCGGCACCATCCTGCAGTGGGTCGCCGACGAGACCATCGCGGGCGTGTGCGACGGCGTGCGCGACGGCCTGCGTTACCAGGTGTACCAGGAGGGCCAATAGCGCTTACGGGAGTCTCGCTTGGCGAGGCATATTGAGGAGGCTTTTTTTGTTTTAGTTGTTCTTTTTGTCGCGAAACGCTACGATGTACGAATTCCCAGCTATCGTCAGTTTTGGGAGTCTGGGATATAGAAACGAACGACCATGTGAGAAAAAATTGGATAGACAGCCCTGTTCGACATGAGCGTTTATGCCGCCATCGGTTTCTCGAGACGGCTCATGGCGTTGATTTGGAGAGGCACGCTTGTTGTTGAAAGCAGTGTTTTAATCTTAGTCTTATTCATCAAGTGCTGCTGTGCACCGTCGCTAAAAGCCTGGTCATGCTCGAATCGATGCCATCAAATCTAGCGTCACACCGTCTCTCGTAGTAAGCAGGTATGGCTCACGGGCTGTGCTGTGCACAAGTTCTGATAATCCCCACGAAAGCGAGGACGAGACTTGGAGCCAGCCGAGCGAATACTTGCTCTCTCGCGTAGGTTCATGTTGCTTTGGGACAGACAGCCGTGATGCAACGGCGATGGAGGCCCGGCAGCGGCTAAAAAGGAAATAAATCACTGGTGTTGTCGCATGCCCTGCCATTGATGTCGATGGAGCCCTCGCGAATTAAGTTCAATGCTGGCCCAAGTCTGGGACGCACCAAGTAAAAAAAGCCCACCAGTAGCGTCGGCAATGCGCTAGCGGTGGATATCATTAGGTGATGGCCTTGGAGGCTCCAGCGCACTGCGCCCCGGATCCACGTGCTGAGTCTGCAGCATTTGTGCCAGATTTAGCTGCTAGAACAGGGGGGCCCGCCCAACAGTGTGCAACACCGTGCCACCCGCAGCGCAGCCGAGCTCTTTGGTGGACTCTCTCAGCCAGCCCAGCCTGCTCACTCCATTGATCCCGCTGTCTGCTAAGCTTGGGAGGGATACGTATTCGTTTGGGAGCAACCACACGGCGGCCCGGCCAAGAAAGTCGGACAGCGACCAGACAACCTTGGAGCATTCTTGCTGGACTCTCACCATCGCCAGCACATCTCGTAGCCTCGACAGCTGTCAATTGAAGCCGGCGTTTCGGTGCATCGAATCGCACCCCCGCCTCCCCCTTTATTTCCCCGCGTCTTTGACGGAGCAGCTCCCGGCTTATCGACGGATTCGTCCTTCCTACACGCCATCCAAACCACGTTCCAGACAGACCACCAGTAGCCAATCAACAACGCAACACCAATCATTTGTGCTGTCGTTATTTCAACCGTCTCACTCAAAGTAGCAGAAGCGACGGCAAAGACTGCCGTCCACAGCAACCTACCAGCCGAGGTTCCCGCGACCCGCCTCGGAACCGAAGCCGCCGCCGCCGCTGCCGCCCCGCGTCGTTCCACATGCGTCGACGGAGAGCCCGTTGATCTGATGATTACGGCCTGGCCTCGACTAAGGACGCTCCGTGCCGGGGTGGACGAGGCCGTGCCTTGAGTGTTTTCGTTGCCTCTGCAACCAACGGTCGCAGACGCCAGCGGCCATGTCCGCCGCCACGACCACCAGCCGCCCACGCCAGCGCCGTGCCGGCAGCGCAGGCCTGGGCGACGGCGGCTCCCAGTCCAGATCGACATCGACCTCGCTGCTCGCCGCCGGCCCGACGAGCTCGCCTTCCAGCCGGCGAGTCAGCCCCAGCCCCAGCTCCCGCAACCCCTCGTCCTCGAGAGCCAGCGATGCGTCTTCCTGGACCGTCGGCGGGGGCGGAGCGAGCTCCTCCTCGCTCGGAAAAGGGCTGTGGGATGGTGGGTTGGCGCCGGCTTGGGCTTCGGTGCAGGGCTTCGCCTCGTCCATACTATCCGGGGAGAGTTCGTATGGGAGCGACACGGACCGGCAGGGGAGCAGGAATGGAAGCCGCACCAGGCGGCCAACGCACCGACTGGAGCACACCTCCCCTCGACAGGCTCCTGAGGCGTGGGGGCCTGAACCCCCGAGCAACAAGCAGAAGCCCCGCCTCGAGGACGTCGCAGCCGGCAGTATGGCTGAGCGGGAGGCGGCGCTCAAGGCCAGGCGCACGGCGAGCGTGTTAGAGAGCCACGAGGGTGTTAACGGAGGACTCGACGTGGCGGGCAAGTTCAAGCGGCGGTCCTCGGATGAGGACCTGAGAGGATCCGGCACCGCTCAGAGCCAGGAACCCGAGGAGTACCTCGCCTATATCCATCATGTCCAGCCATCAGACACGTATGCCGGCATCGTTTTGAAGTATCGGTGTCGAGAGGACGCCTTCCGGAAGGCCAACGGGCTATGGTCGCGGGACAACATACAAATACGCAGCTTCTTGGTGATGCCCGTGGACGCATGTGAGATTAAGGGCCGAACTTGCGGTCCACCATCATATTACTCCCAGGATGTTGACCTGCTGGCGACCACGCCAGGGAAGGGGGACGATAGCAAGGACGCGGACGATTTCTTTAATCCTTCCCCGAATGGAAGGGTTGAGCAACCACTTCCCATGGAGGATGCACATCCCTGGACGCACGTCAGGTGGGTTGCGTTGGAGTCTTTTAAAAATCCAGTAGAGATTGCGCGAGTCTCACGAAGGAATACTGGCTACTTCCCACCACGGAGGAAGAAGAGCGTGCACACGACCACGACCCTCTCGACACCCCGAGGATCGATGGATGTGCCGGGAATCAGCCTCGCCGAGTCGATCGACAGTCCCAGCAGCACTGCTTCCCGGAGACTGAGCGGGCTGTCCTCGGTTCCGTCTCCGACGTCTCGGAGCAGGGGCGGCAGCGTCGGGCCGGAGGACAACAGGCCGGCGTGGATGCGGCGGCCGGGTGGGGTCGGGGGGCTTGGGAGGACTGTGCGCGCGCCGGGACCGGAGAAGGACTACTTCAACGTGTTTGCGCGCAAGCACTTCCCCGGCATCGGCATCGACTCGCTGCCGTCCATGTCCGTCATGGGCTCGGAGACGGCGCGCTTCGGCTTCGATCCGGAGGCCAACGGGATCGTGGAGAGCCCCTTCGAGGACGGGCGCGACTCGACATCTGCGGCCGCCGCGGCCGCCGCTGCGGGTCGCAGCGGCACGGGCCTCGAGCAGGCGGCGGCGACGGTGGAGACGTGGCTGCGCGGCGCGTTCGCCAAGCGCTCGTCCGGGCCCATGAGCCCCGGCCTGCGCAGGCAGACGCAGCAGCAGCAGCACCACGCCCGCCACTCGAGCGATTACGATACCACCGGCTACAGCGACCTCATCGAGCTCGAGGACACCAACAGCGAGGACGGGCGGCTCGGCGGGGCATCAGGGGGAGGCGGCGCTGTGAGTCTGCTGAGCTTATCGGGAGGCGCTGCGGGGACGTTAGGACGGAGCGGCGGGGACGACTCCGCGCTGTGGGGACGGACGGCTGGCGGAGGTGGAGGCGTGGGGAAGGGGAAGAAGGCGGATTAGGGGACCGAGTGCAAGATAAGATGTACCTGCTGGTCTGTCCAGTCCGAGATGTGCAATACTACATCATCCAACCAACCTATAGATAGATATACAGTGGCTGTGGAGAGGATATTTGGATAAGGGGTGAGAGTTTTTACCCTTTCAGGCATTAAGCGGCGTTTTGCTTTTTTTTTCTTTTTTTTTTTTTTTTCTCATTTTTTAGGATGCGATTTGTATATACCGGACTTTATCCTTGCTGTTGTTCTCTTTGCTTCCTCCGTATAGGGCGTATAAATGTTGTCTCGCGCTCATCTATTCTTACTAGTATCTGTGATATTTGTTCTATGTTCAGCTAGTCTCAGATGGTTGCTCCTATCGGAGGCTGTTTGCGGAGATGATGCAACGTCAAGCTTGAGGTTTCGTGACAGGGTTAGGGTTTAGCGACTTTTCAAACATCGCCAGTGGCTGTCGCTTTGACCATTATTGGATTGATATCCGCGCTGGCCACTTCCACCACCCCCTGGAATCCCGTCCGATCGCACCATTGCGCCCGCCGGCACTCGATGCGTGCAATGACGATATACCCACCGCCACCAACCGCGACGACAACTCAAAAACCTCGACGACGCTGCCGGACCTGACCACGGCCTGGCCTCCGCCGCCGCCGCCGCCCCGCGCGCGACAAGTCGCCGCCGTCACCACCAAATGCCCATCTGCATCGAGTGCCGGCACCCGGTCAAGACGCTATGGACCAAGTACTCAGGGGCCGGGGACAAGTCGAGCGGGCACAACATCCGGCTGACCGTGTGCAAGAACTGCGGGCGGTTCTGCGACAAGTACGTCGAGCACGACTTTGTCGTGCTCTTCATCGACCTGGTCCTCATCAAGCCCCAGGTCTACCGCCACCTGCTGCACAACTCGCTGATGCGCGAGGGGGACCGGTTTGACGTGCGTCTTTTTCTTCTATCGACTTGTGTCTGGAACCAGGCAACTTGTGGCTAATGATCTCTAAAACTATAGCCTGCCATGATACGGCTTGGAGTCCTCCTCCTCCTCTTCGACGTCTACCTCACCTGGGCGCGCATCGAGAAGCAGTTCAGCGCCGACAGCGTGCCGTACCAGACCAGCTTCGGCCGGCTCTCGCAGCAGCCGATCGTGTTCCAGTACCTGTTCTTTTGTACGTTTTACAATATGGGGCCAAACAAAACGAGGGAGAAAGCCTCCTGCCAACTAACATCTTTTTAGTACTCCTCTGCTCCCTCTCGAACCTCGCATTCCACGTCTCGATCCGCTTCCTGACCTCCTCCCCGCTCTCGCCGCTCGCGCTGCTGGGCCTGCTGCCGACGTACGCGCGGCCCAACTCGGTCTCGACGGCGCTGCTCGTCTCGTCCTCGACTAAGCTGTTCCCAATCCTCATGGTGATCTGGGAGTACGACGTGCCGGCCGCGGCGCGCAGCCTGGGCTGGGCCGTCGTGCTCAACAATGTCGAGGCGCTGAAGATCCTGCTCGACTGCTCCTACGGCGCCGCCGCCCTGCTCGCCATGGCCGGCGCCCTCAGCCGCTGGGCCGTCGGGTCCGCCTTCCTCTGGGCCGCGGGGCTCGAAGGGGTCGACTCGGCGGGCGAGGCGAGCGTGGCCGAGGACGGGCGGGCGCTGTGGGCCATGGTCCTGACCGTCAGGGACTGGGCGGGGAGGCTGGCTACGGGGTAAAACGGGGGAGGGATTTAGGTTGTGTGTTTTTGCAGGATAGCGGATGGTGTTGGAGTGCTTAGGGATTAGGTATATAAGAAGCGTCGTTTGGTAGATATGATATTCTTGAATTCTTCTCAGATCATCCACCTACCATGGTACGTAGTGATACACGGCCAGAGTGAGTGGCGCTTTGTGTCCTTCCTTCCGACGTCACCTCCGACAAAACACGCAGACGCAAAAGTCGTTGTGGGCAGTACAAGAAATAACCAAAGAAGTTCGGCCTGATGCTTTCCTGTACAAACAAAAAAAGAAGCCATATAAATATTCCTACCCAATTCCCGAAACGCCGCTGGATGTATGAACATGTGTAGATGTGTGTGTAGTGTAGCTGGGCCAGGTTGGATGCACACGCCCATCCCTATGCGCAGTCGAGGTTCGTGATGCGTCTAGCCGAGGTCCTATGCCTGGAATTCCCGCCCTCTTCGCAAAGATCTCTCCTGTTGCATTGCATGGGGCAACCGTTCAACCTGTTGGTTGTCGTCCGAGTGCCCGTCTTCCTCTTCCTTCCCCCTTCTCTTTCACTCGTGGAGAAACTCCTTCCTCAGGTTGGATCGCCTCGGCACGATCAACGGGTTGAGTTGCGCCAGGAAGGTGATGGCCCACATCATGTAGCAGCTGACGAGGGCCAGGATCAGCGAGGAGCGCCACAGCCTGCGATTGCCCGCTGGTTAGCAAGTGTCCTTCTCGCAAATCGTCGCCGGGTTTCATCGGGATGTTTGCGGGATGGAGGCCTGGCTCTCAAATAGCAATCGAAGGCTGACCGGCGGCTCGAGCGGGGAGGAGGCAACAGAGGAAATGAATAGTAGAAAACGTACACTTGGTTCTCCCCCTTGGGCGAAAAGAACCAGGCGACCGCGCACAAGGCGCCGACGATGAACAGGCCGATGAAGATGCTCCACCTGTGGTTTTCCCGGCGAAGGTTCGGGGTCAGCAAATCCGGCGGCGATTGGGGGAATGGCGGCGGCGAGACATACCCGGTTGCCATTGTGTCTGTGTTTGCGGATCCCTGGTCCCTAGGTAGGTGTGTGTGTGTGTGTGTGTTCGTTCGTTCGTTCTTCGATCAGGCTGGCGCAGTTTGGGCTTGTTTGTTGTCCAAAGAGGTCGTCGGCTTTCTTTGCCCGGTTCGAATTGTCGACTTGCGAAGCTCCGAGATGGGGTGCGCGCGTCAGGCCTGCCTCTCGCTGGCCGTTCAATGGAGCTCCAGCAGCACGCGGCCCGCGCTGCAGCTTGCTGGGGCCAGCTGAGCTTAGTCATCCATGGCTCGCTGGGTGGTTTTCATCCGTGCAGCGGGCTGAGAATGCGCATCCAGTGTCCGCATTTACACTCTGTAGCTCGATAAAAGCAGCACCATTTGGTGAAGGTTCGACAGTATGAGAGTGTAAGTGAAACCCTAGCCTTTGATGCTCATGAATACTTAACGGATAAGCATACCCCGAATCATCGCCACTTCACGCGCACAACATGGACAACATATCGAGATATTGAATCCGAGTCCTGCCGACCTCTCACTGCCTTGCCCTGAGATGACCACCGTTCCTTTTACGGGTCAATCTCAAACTTCAGGCCTGCCTCCTTCCGTGCGGCACCATAAATCCCCGCGATATCACCCTTGGCGCCCACGTGCTCCTTGACCATGACCAGGTGGGCGTCTGCGGTCTCAGCGTTGCCGAGCCTGGCACCGACCGAGCTGGCCAGGCTCATGGCGTGGCGCGCGTCCTTGCGCGCCAGGTCTACGGCGAAAAGGGGCTCCTTGCGCTTGTGATAGTCGCCCGTCAGCATGCGTGTCGAGTAGGCAGTGTAAGGCCCGGGGAAGATGCTCTCGATGAACTGGTGCAGGTACTCGGTGCCCAGCCCCGTCTTCTCGGCCAGCACGTGGCCCTCGGCGAGCTGCTCAACCATGTTGAGGATGAAGGTGTTGCCGATGATCTTGAGCGTCAGCGCCGTCCGCGCCGGCCGGTCGCGCATGTCGATCTCGGCCCGCGACGTCACGCCCTTGAAGTAGGCGCTTGCCCGGTCCACCGACCCCTTTGCGCCCGCGAGCACGGCAACCAGCGAGCCCGAGTCCGCCATAGCCGGCGCGCCGAAGACGGGCGCCGCCACGAACTCGGCCCCGGACTCCGTCAGCGCCTTCTCCAGCTTCTCTGTCGTGTCTGGGTGGATAGTGGAGCATTCGATGAAGAGTTTGCCCGCCACGCCGCTTGCCGCGCCCTTGACCGAAGGTCCCAGCAGCGTCGCCTCGGCCACCTCGTCGTTGGCAACGCAGCTGAAGATGATGTCCGCCTTGGCCACGGCGGCGGCCAGGTCGGTTGCGACTCCGGCCTTCCCCTCGGGGAATGTTGCCTTGAGCTCCTCTGCGCGCTGCTGGGTGCGGTTGTAGAGCAGGAGAGGCTTGTCGAGGTTGCCCTTCTCGACTATGTTTTTGCACATGCCCTGAAGTGATGATATGTTAGCGAGTGATATTGACCGGGTGAACCTGGCCACACGAAACTGGACTTACCCTCCCCATGTTACCCAGTCCGATCCAGAGAAGCTGAGGGGCCATCTTGAATGATGTGACTGGAGTGCTGTCGAATATGGTGGGGAGACTGAAGATCCAGTTAGTCTTGAACTTTAGACGAGGAACTCACTCACGCCCACGATGGAGAAGGCCCAGGCATTATATAGCCAGCCCGGCCAGACTGAGACGACACATTTTGGGCGATCTGAATATCGATATCGGGGGTTTTATTTGACCCGTCGAGGTGCATAGGTAGCTTACAAATGGTTGCAACGACTTGGCTCCTTATCGTCGGGTCTGGCAAGTGGACGGGAGAATCAAGACGGCATGCGTATGAGCCTGAGGTTCGGATACAATATACTTCACCGGGGATAGGGCCGGACAAAGACGCCGGGCGCGGGGCGCGGGGCGGCGTTTCACGGTGTTGCTGTGTAAGCGCATCCACTGCCACAGTGAGTCAAGCGGGTGGCCTGGCTAGAACATCAAGTTGTGAGTGACGTATGCACCCAGCTGCATCGCGTCTACTATATTCTCTCACTAGTATTTTCAATCTCTTACTCAGGCCTGACAATATTTAATTGATGACCTCGATAGCCGAGGCCCCGGCATCAAGATTCCTTGTGTTGCTTTGTGGCTGGGCTTTCTTCCACCCGCGCTAACTCGCATTGCTGAGACGAAGTGACCAGCCGGCAGCTCATGGGTTATCACCACCTGGACCGGGAATATCAGTCAGTCCGATCGGCTATCGTGCATCGTCAGTTCTAGGCCCCGGCTAGGCACATGCTTTGATTCTGCCAGAGAGGTGCACTGCCGGAACGTGACAAGTGTTGGATGAACCAGGGGCAGCACCAGAAAAAAAGGGACCACAACGGCGGACAAGTGACGCTGAATTGACTCACCGACGACCAGAGAATGAAAAAAATCAAAAGGAACAAATCTGAACTTTACACGGCCGAATATTTAAATCGCAGACCAAATAATGGCCTAAGCCCCTCGAATCTCCTCGATTTTCCTTTCTTCTTTCCGACAATCATGTTTTCTGAAGAATGATGCGAAGAACCGCCTGGAACAAGGCGGGCTCAATTGCCCAGCAGGTAAGGAGCAGCCACCACGGCCAATCCGAGGTCCGACCTCGGCGAGCTCTCTGCGCACGTTGGGAGGCGCTCGCCGCACATGGTGAATTGCAGGCAGCGAACCAGCGGGCTAGGCAACTTGAGGAATACTCCGCAGATATCTTGGGAAACAAATGCACACACTAACAGTGGCAACTCAAAGGCCCGCCTTGGCAGGTCATGTGGATGTCGGCGCTCAAAGTCGACCAGACGAGCGGTGACATCGTCGGCTGCGAACCGCCCTCATGTCTCGACCCGTGGATCCGCCGCCGTGAAAGTCGTGGATCTAGGCTCGCTCTGGCCGCCGATCCCGCGCTGGATGACAGAGCAGTCCTCAGAGGACAGGGATCTTATCATGTCTGTCTTTGAGTCGTCGCCGACGAAGCGAGACACGAAGCAATACTTGCAAAGCTTTGGCCCAGCCGCGTCTGCTCCCTCCGCCAAACAAAAAGCAGGCCATGAAACGGCCGCTCAGGAAGCTGCGGCTGCAACGCCGGGCCTGGGCGCCTTCGCCCGGGAGGGAATACCCCATGTAGCCCTCGTCAAGATACGGGAGCCCCAGTCCATCAACGATGAGACCCTCAGGGCTCTCGGGAAGACTCTGCTGCGGCTGCGGGCACTGGGCATGCCGAGCATCGTCGTCATCGACTGTGAGCGCGAGGTCGCTGGCAGCAGGGCCGAGTGGTGGTCAACCGTTGTCGAGCAGACAGAGCGTGTGCTCGCGGCCACCGGCAAGGGACGCCACAATCGGGTGGTCGACTCGCTCTTGGGCATTGCGCCAACCACCCGCCCATCGTCTCGGTTTTCTGCTGGCGGGATCTTCGTGGCCTTTGAGGAGCCATTGATCTCCCCTCTGCGCGACGCTTCCATCGTCGTCGTGCCGTCGTATGCGACCTCTACCGACTCGTCCATCGCGGTACCTATCAGTTCCAACGAGCTGATTCTAGCCCTCGCGAGGTATCTCACCGGGATGCAGTTCCTGTCCCCACAGGATCCGGCCGCCACTACGGCCTCGTCTAGACCTGTACCCAAGGCAACGATTGCTAGAGTCATTGTGATCGACCCCTTGGGCGGCACTCCGGCGAGGAACCGACCCAACGGCGCCCACATCTTCCTGAACATGACCGATGAGTTTGAATCGGCCCTCGAGGACATCCATGCGATACCCGACTGCGGGCTGCGCAAAGATGGTTCCGGAGTCAAGGCCTTGTCGGCAGATTTCATCCGCAAGAAGCATTCGGAAAACCTAGAGCTCACCAGAAACATACTCGCCATGCTACCTTCTACGTCCTCGGTCTTGATGACAACGCCCGAGGAAGCTGCCAACATCAATATCCCTGGCACTAAGAAACGAGACAGCGAGGCCTGTAACCAAGATTTCGGGTTCCTAGGCACTACAGGGACTAGGAAGGCCAAAAATCCGCTTATCTATAACCTCTTGACGGACCGATCAGTCCTTTCATCGTCGTTGCCGCTGGGCAGAATCGCGGCTTCACGAAACCGGAAAGACGGGAAGGAGCGGCAGAAGCAGCCGCAGCAACAGCAGCAAGAACAGAGCCCACAGGACCAGCCACTCCTCTCGAGGACGACTCTGGCCAAGCGCGGACTGCCGCTGACCATCATCCCGGACCCACGGCAGCAGCTCTGGGTGCCACCGTCGCCGGGGGCGCTGCGGCTCCGGCTGACTGACACTTGCGTGGACCTGCCACGGCTGGTGCACCTCATCGACGACTCGTTCGGGCGGCCGCTGGACGTCCGGGACTACCTCAGGCGGGTCAACGACAGCCTGGCCGGCATCATCATCGCGGGCGAGTACGAGGGCGGGGCGATCCTGACGTGGGAGGCGCCCGCGGGCCTGTCGTTCGACGAGGCGCAGCGGCAGGGGCGGCTGGTCCCCTACCTGGACAAGTTCGCGGTCCTCCGCAAGAGCCAGGGCGCGGGAGGGGTGGCGGACATGGTGTTCAACGCCATGGTGCGCACCTGCTTCCCCGAGGGCGTGTGCTGGCGCAGCCGAAAGGACAACCCCGTCAACCGCTGGTACTTTGAGCGGTCGCGCGGCTTCAAGAGGCTCGAGGACTCCAACTGGGCCATGTTCTGGACGACGCCGGACTGGGACCAGGACCGGCTGGCCGACTACGAGGGTGTGTGCCGGGACGTGCAGCCATCCTGGGCGGATAACAAGCACATTGTGGACTAGGGCTAGTGTCTAGGCTATTATTAGGCTTGGCAGGACGGGAGGGACTGCGCGACATCTATGTCCGTGCAAGGATGCGGGGAAAAGTGTATCGGAAGAGATCTTTGTTCGTGTCAATCGTGCGCTTTGCCTTGGATGCGACTCTGAAGTCCGAGAGATGGGACGGCCATCGACCACAACGAAAGGGGCTTTCTATCTGCTTTTCTGACAGCTTCATAAAACAATGCAATGAGGGCAACAAACGGTATGGTTTTATTCAGATGAGGGATTCTGACTGTAAACGTGAGCATTAGCACATGCAGTGACGGCGCTCAGCGGCCTGTCCCAGCCTGACCGCCTTGACGGAGGGGAAGTTAGGCTCCACTTCCCACTCGGTGCCTGCATTCCAGGCCTAAAAGCCCCCAAGCCCGTTACCCCAGCACCCATGCTACTGCGGCGCCTCCCCTTCAAACTTGGCTTGGCTCGCTTGTGACAAGGGCACGCCTACGTAAGGGGTCAGCTTGTCGAACCCGACACCTGCAGAACATCGCCACCATCCAAGCTCTGCATTTGCTGGCCCAGCCTCGACACCTCGATAGGTTGCCCTCCATCACCAGCTCATTTCGAGCCCGCCAGCTACACAGCATCTCTGTTTTCCTGCCCATAGTCCCCGGATTAGCAGCGCCAAAAAGAAGCCAAGATGGATTTCAAGTACTTCAGCAAGAACATTACGTGCGTTTTTTTCTCCGCCACTTTGCCAGCCAGCGGCTGCGATGACGACGACGACATCGCGCCCGATCTTCGATGGCGATGGCCTCGGGCGTGCACACATCCAAGCTAACGCGGCACCACGCATCCTCCGCACAGCTCGCTGGGGGCGTCCATCACCCCCTTCGCCTCCCGCACGTTCCAATACACCAAGGAGCAGCTCGGGCAGGTCGAGGACAAGGTTAGAGGAGAATGCCATCATGCCACCACGTGCTCTTCAATCAGCCAAGCTGACCGGCCCCTGTTGTGCTCGCCGTCTTAGACCCAGCTGCCGCCCGACTACATCGACCTCGAGAAGCGGGTCGATGCGCTGAAGAACGTGCACCAGAAGATGCT
>JNVV01000009.1:910235-1045369 GCA_000733355.1 Falciphora oryzae
TGCTATATCGCGGATAGCTGTCTTTTGCTGCCGTTTGTCTAGCTAGGCTCGCTTCAGTGGGAAGAAGAGGGGACGAACAAGGAATACAAGTGGAAGGACAAGAAGGCTGACGAAATAACCCACTCCTGACCCGCAGCACCCAATACTCAAATGAGCCGTACGACTACCCGCCCAACATCAAGGAGACCTTCTCGGACCTCGGCAGGACGGTCAGCGAGAAGGTGACGCTGCTCTCGTCGGCGACGTCCCCCGCCGAGGCGCAGGCGGCGCTGACGGCCCCGCCCGCGGCCAAGCCGCAGCCCAAGACGTTCTCGCACGCGATCGCGCGGGCGTCGCTGGCCAGCAGCCAGGCGCTGCACCAGGCGCACGCGGGCGCGGGCGAGGACCCGCTTGCGACGGCGCTCGAGAAGTACGCGCTCGCCTCGGAGCGCGTGGGCGAGGCGCGGCTGGCGCAGGACAACCAGATCCAGCGCAGCTTCCTGGCCGGCTGGAACACGACGCTCAACACCAACCTGCTCTTCGCCCAGCGCGCCCGCCGCAACGTCGAGCGCTCCCGCCTGACGCTCGACGCAGCCAAGGCCCGCGCCAAGGGCACCACCTGGAAGCTGCCCACCGTCGGCGCCGGCGCTGGTGCCGCCGGCCCGGCCTCGCCCATCCGCGCCGACGCCCACGACGACCAGGAGATCAGCCCCGAGGCGCAGGAGGAGATCGAGAAGGCCGAGGATGAGTTCGTCACCCAGACCGAGGAGGCTGTGGGTGTGATGAAGAACGTGAGTGCCTGACTATTTCCACCCCTTCAGCTTCCATGACCTCTAGACTGACAATACCCCCGCCCCCAGGTCCTGGACACGCCCGAGCCCCTCCGCAACCTCGCCGAGCTCGTGGCCGCCCAGATGGAGTACCACAAGAAGGCATACGAGATCCTGTCGGAGCTTGCGCCTCTCATCGAGGGTCTCCAGGTCGAACAGGAGGCAAGTCGCGATCCGGGCTACGCGCTGCACTGATTTATGATGTAGTTACTGCTTTTTACTGCGTAAGAATGTGCGAATGAGCGTCTGCTGACTTCTTGTCACCACAGGCGAGCTACCGGAAGAGCCGCGAGAATGCCTAAGTCAAAAGGTTGAGGCAGTTGACGGGGCGCCAAAACAGCCCCAGGGCGGATATCATTCTTCGTTGCCGAACCGAACCGCAAGAGTTGGAATGGGGCCTGCTCAGGTCGTGACTAAGGTCGGCTAGCTAGCTAGCCTTGGCCCCGGAGGCCTGCAGGAACGACCGGTTTGGCTTTGTGTACCTACCAGTCTCTACGACGCGGTCCCGGTAGGCTCCTCGGCTTTGGATGGAGTCTGGTGGGATGGGATGAAGTGCCTGCAGTCAGCATTCGGAGAAGGCGATTATTTTGGCTGCTTGCAGTTGGTTTTTGTTTTTGCTTCCATGTAGCTCTTGTCCCGAGTTTAGAATTGATATCATTTGCTTTCTTCCCGCCAACAAAACCTCCGTTCTTGTTAGTCTTGCTTGGGCAGCTTAGGTCGATGCCAAAAGCCACTGGTGGCGTCACCAGCCAATGACGCGAGGTGCGCAATTGACGTCTGCCCCACCAACCCGACCGCCCACTCCCAGCTCTCCACCTTGGCCCATCGTGCTTGGCCAGCATCCAGCAACCCGAGAGCGTTGTCCGTTTGTCATATCTGCCGCCCGCCACGGAGCCCGCCGACACTCCTTTGAACAAGTAACCTTTCCACAACCACGGGCGACGCCCAATACCTCCGACACCATGGTGAGCACACCCACAGGCCGCGGTGGTTTTCGCTCTTTTGAGGCCCGCCTGGAGCGACACATTTGGACCATCTGCTGACCAGTTGCCTGCTTGCTCTCTCCCTCCAGCTGCCGCTCGGGCTTCTTAACGCGGCGCAGGGCCACGCAATGATGGTGGAGCTCAAGAACGGCGAGACGCTCAACGGCCACCTGGTCATGTGCGACACGTGGATGAACCTCACGATGAAGGAGGTGGTGCAGACGAGCCCCGAGGGCGACAAGTTTATGCGGTTACCAGAGATATACGTCAAGGGCAACAATGTTCGTTGTTCTTTCTCTTTTTTTTTTCTTCCATCTTTCATACTGGACTGGGTCATAGACTTACGCTTCGTTACTTTGACTTGCCAGATAAAATACCTCCGAGTCCCGGACGAGGTGATCGACCTGGTCAAGGACCAGCAGCAGCACCAGCAACAACAGGGCCAGCAGAGCGGGTTCCGCGGCGGCCGTGGCGGAGGCCACCATCACCGCGGAGGCGGCGACCACGGCCACCGGGGCGGTGGCGGCGGCGGCGACAGGGGACGGGGCGGCCGTGGGAGGGGAGGCGGTCGTGGGGGTCGGGGACGGGGAGGTGGTGCACAATAAAAGACTTCCAATGGAAAAAAGAGAGAGAAGAAGGAGCATGGGAAAGAGAACACCGCTGCCGCCGCCGTTGTTTGTCGGCGTTTGCAGAAACAAACCGATGATACCAGACCTATACCGACCTCCCGATCTATACCCAAAAGGCCTACAGCACATTTTACCTGGATGCTGTTTTTGGTGCGTGTGGGGGCCTCGACTGCCGTATTGCCGTCTTGCAGCCCCGGCCAAAGTGTTGTTTGAAGTGCGGAGATGGACTGGGAGGGAACGGTGATGGGGATGGGGGTATGGAAGTCAGGAGCTATTTGGAGGGGATTGAAGAAGCAACTTGGTCTTGTTTCCGAGTTGGCTATCTTCTTCTTCAGAGCATGGGAGGGGCGTGATCGGGGCGGAACGTCCCCATGGTGCCGTCTATATTTCAAGGCGCCCAAACTGAAGCCGGGAGGCTGGGGTCCGAGCGTGGGCCAGCAACATCATGAGAAGTGCAGTTCTCGAGCTACGCCTTTATGGTATATCTCACCAAGAAAAAACAAACCAAACCGGTAACTTATTGCACCACCTCTGTTCACGTTGCCATCGTGACTTGAGAGCGTAGGTTGTCAGCAGACGCCCCTGGATTGGTTGCACGTGACACCCCTCCAGTCGTGCACTCTCTTGGCTTGAAGACGGAGTATCCACAGCGGGTACCTTGCGTGCAGCCCGCCTGAGAGCTCCCCGGTCCTAGCTTTTTTGGTGGTAAAAAAGAGAACAAGGAAAGAAAAAATGAATTGAGGCGCCCTTGTCCTACAACACAATACCAAATCAAAGTACTGAAGTGGCAGCCCAAAACCCCTCGGGATGGTCGCCGCACCAGCTCAATGTTGAACACCCGCGCCGCCGCCGGCGCTCGCGCCACGACCCTCACCATCGATGGGCTATGGCACTGCCTGTGCCCCTCAGTCGACCCGGCAGCTCTTGCCAGGGCTCTGGCGGCACCCTGCGCCTTCACCCCTGGCAGACCACGCCCGGCGCAGCCCGGCCAATGTCAACGCCGACTCTACTCCTCGGTGACCCCGACGTCCTCTCCAAACCCCACTCACGACCGCTCGAGCCCCAACCCCCCACCGCCACCAGCACAACCACCACCCGAGCCGGACTTCCCGAAACTCGGCGACTTCTGGGGCCGCCACGGCCACGGCGAGGAGGGCGGCAGGGTCGAGTTCACGGTGACGCAGGCGCGGAAGAAGGTGGCGGCGGAGCGGCGCAACGCGGCCAACCGGCGCAAGGCGCTGGAGCTGCTGCGCACGCTGCGCAACAACCCCGAGGTTGCCAGCCACGCCGTCGCCTGGGCCAAGCGCCTGCGCAGGGAGATTTCGCCCAAGAACCGCGACGGCTACCACCCGCTGGCTTTTGACATCCTCATTCGCTCGCAGGCCAACCTGCGCGGGAGCGCGGGCACCGTGCGCCACCTGCTCCGCCAGATGCAGGATGTCGGGGTCGACCCCACCCAGGAGCTGTATGGCAGCGCTCTGCGGGCTCTCACCGTCCACCCCGACTACGAGTTGAGGAACTGGATCCTGAAAGATATTGAAAAACGGGGCTTCGGACTTACCCTCGAGGACCACAACAGCATTGCCGTGGGACTTCTACGCGACGGGCAGTACGAGCTTGCGCTGGACAAGCTGGAGTCCATGGTCAAGTCTCTGGTGGAAGTGCCAGACTGGGTCTACGACATCTTTACGTACACATTCGCAGAGCTGGGCTTCTACGACGAGGTCTTCCAGATAATCCACCACAGACTGGAGCGGGATGACGGGCGTGAGCCACCCATGATACTGTGGTATTTTATTCTGGACAACTGCTCGCGCGGGCTGCACTACGAGGGCACCAAGTTTGTGTGGAACCGGGTGGTCGAGACAAACCAGCTGAACCCGCCGGACGGCGTGGTGCTCAACGTGCTCAACACGGCGTCCGGGGCGGGCGACACGGCGCTCGCGACGCAGTCGATCCGGCTCCTGGCCGCGCGCGGGACCAAGCTGGCGCTGCACCACTACGAGCCCCTGATCGAGTGCTACACTGGATCGGACGAGTTCGAGAACGCGCTGCGGGTGCTGTGCATCATGACCCAGGCCGGCATGGAGCCCGACTCGGGGAGCACTCGGTCCATGTTCCAGCTCCTGCAGCGGCTCGACCGCGAGACGGTGGTGCACGGCATGCCGAGGCTGCTCTTCCGGTCCAGGGAGCGCAAGGAGAAGGTGCCCGTCGCGGCCGTCAACGTGGTCATGGAGGGCATGCTCCACCACGGCGCGCAGCGGGAGGCGATCGACCTGTACAAGGGCATGCGCAGGGTCTCCCCTTCCGGGCCGAACCTGGCGACCTTTGACCTGCTGCTCCGCATGCACGAGCCGGACCCGAAGTTGGCGGCGTTCCTGGCGGCCGAGATGGCGGCGCTGGCCATCAAGCCGGGCAGGGAGACGTACGACCACATGGTGCGCATCTACGCCGAGAGGGGCAGCCTCGGGGTGGCGCTCCGGTACCTGGACGAGATGGGCAACGCCTTCTCGCGCGACCTGCGCCGGCGGGGGTGGCTGACGCCCGCGACGGCCGTCACGCTGCTGCGCCGCTGCATCCGCGAGGAGCACGGCGCCACCTGGGCCATCATCGAGGAGTGTGAGGCGCGCGGGCAGGCGATTGCGAACACCGCTAGGAAGCTGCTCTGGGAGAAGGCGCGGGCCGACGGCGGGGCCAGCTCCTGGGGGCCGCCGCCGCAGCGGCGTGCTGGGGATAGGGCGGAGGGTAGTGGTGCTGCGCAGGCTGCGAGCAGTGCCACCCAGGCCGAGAACACTACGCAGGTGGAGAGTAACATCGCCCAGACCGAGAGCAGCACCCGCGCCGAGAACACAGTCAGCACTGAGGATAGGGTCAGCACCGAGGGCTCTCCTCCCGAAACGGCCACGTCTACTACAGCTGGCAACTCTGACGGTGAAACTGGGGTCGGAGGCCGAGACCGTTAGGGAGCCGAGGGCCTGCGTTAGGAGACTTGCGTGCGGTGGAGATCTATGTCGTCTAGCGCCCGTTAGGCTGGCGAAGACTGTGATTTCCAAGCATCTATCTCGAGCTCAGCTACGCCCTGCGCCTATTGTACAAATCGCTCAGTATCCCACTCACACACCCAAGAGACAAATAACCTCCTCCAGCCCATAGTTGATTGGCAGCCGGCCCACTGAAAGATTTCCCCTACAGGCATAGCGTGAAAACAAACAGCCTTTCCCAATGCCTGGATGGCCCCCGTTGCGGCTTATAAATGACAGACGTCCTGAACGTCGACCCTTGATTTCTAAGCCCGGCTCCCGCACAGTTCGCCCACAAACCTCTACTGCTCGTTTCTCTTCTCCACGAACGGGCCGGCCCTAAAAGCTAATTGAGTCAGAAGTCTGGATGAGAAATGAAGCTACCCATAGTGTAAAGACTCGGTCCTCAGATCCCAGCCCGGCAGTCAAATATGACGACACAGTAGACTGGCCTATCAGATCTCAGGAGCGACATCCGTCGAGCCCTTGCGACATTTTAGATCCTCGTCACCACATGTGAAAGATAGCCCGGCCATGGCTCATCGCATCTCACTTGTGGGGATTCTTGCTGGTTCTGAGATTATGAAGATGCCCTTCCTTGGGTTCCATCATTTCTTATCCCCCCTGCGGTCTGGCCGGCTTGTAAATCCACTGGGCCCACGGTGCCTTGGCGGGTAGGGGAGATGGACACGCTGGCAGGGCGGCCACGGACGATGCATTATGCCGTCCATTGATAATCATCATGGCCAGAACCTTGGAAGCGAGCCGTCGTCGCGTCGACGCTGAGATTGTAGCTCGTCTCCCGACTCAGCTACACTGTTTCTCTAAATAAGCTTCTTTAGACCGCATGTCGTGTCTATAAGACATGTGCCTTGCATAAGATACCCGCGGCCCCTGGCCTTGTCTGCCAGATCTCGCTGCCTGGGCTGCTAGGTCAAGACATACTTCAAGAACCTGGGGCTCCTTGAGCTCAGACATCATACACCCTCACCCGCCTGTCTTTCTATCCAGCCACCACCTTGGGTATATCTCATCCAACGAAGACAGATTCCCAAGACCTCGAGGTCACCATTCTCTCAACAACTCCGGCCCACAGGCCCGCCATGGCCTCCGTATTCAGGGGTACGACGCTAGGCGCGCTCATCCGCCTGGCTACGTCCAACAGGGCTCTACAATACCCCGAGGAGAGGGATGACTTCAGGCTGCCTGAAGCTTGGCAGAGGCTGCTCAACGACGACGAGCACCATTTACCGAGCAGCAGCAGTCACGACCTCATGGAGAAACCCGCCAGCGCCACGGCGGCATCCGGAACCCAGAGCACCATCGGCGACAGCTCCGACACGGAACCCGAGGAGCGGGCCGGCAGTGACGACGACAGCATCGCCACGGGACAGGCGTCCAGCCCCCAGAGCCTAGAGGAGGCCGACGAGGAGCTCGCCGACCTCGACAGAACCCGCTCGATCCCCATCGTGCCGCGGCGGACGCGCAGCGGCGACATCCTGGTGGACTGGTACGGCAGCGACGACCCGGAGAACCCGCACAACTGGTCCAACCTGCGCCGGGTGCTCGTCACGCTGATAATCTGTGCTTACACCTTCATCGTCTACACGTCCTCCTCCATCTACCTGGCGTCCGAGCACGGCGTCATGGCCCACTTCAACGTCGACGCCGTTTCCGCCTCGCTGGGGCTCGCCATGTTCGTGCTGGGCTACGGCGTCGGCCCCCTGCTCTGGAGCCCGCTGTCGGAGCTGCCGGCGCTGGGGCGCAACCCCGTCTACGTCGGCACCATGTTTTTATTCGTCATCGTGTCCGTCCCCACGGCGCTGGCTGATAGCTTCGCGGGCCTGGTCGTGCTGCGCTTCCTGCAGGGCTTCTTTGGCTCTCCTTGCTTGGCTAATGGTGGCGCGTCCATCGGCGACCTGTACAGCGAGCTGAACCTGCCGTACGCCCTGACGCTGTGGGTCTCGAGCGCCTGGTGCGGGCCGGCGCTGGGGCCGCTGCTTGCGGGATACTCTGTGCCTGTCATGGGTGTAAGTGTTCCCTTGTAGATGGCCTCCTAGGCAGCCGGCTAGCCCCTGGGAATCGTGACAAGTCGATAGGTGTAGCTAACCCTTCCAGTGGCGCTGGTCCCTCCTCGAGATCCTCTGGGGCTCCGCCCCCGTCTTCGCCGTCATGTTCGCCCTGCTGCCCGAGACCTCGACGCCCGCCATCCTGCACCGCCGCGCCGCGCGCCTGCGCAAGCTCACCGGCTCGGCGCGCTTCCTGACACCCGAACAGGTCTCGCAGCGCGGGCGCACGGCGGGTGCAGTCCTCGCCGACGCGCTTATCAAGCCCGTCGAGATCACGTTCAAGGACCCGGCAGTCTTGTTCGTGCAGATCTACACGGCCATCGTCTACGCCATCTTCTACACCTTCTTCGAGGCCTTCCCCGCCGTCTTCCAGATCTACTACGGCATGTCGCCCGGCGAGCTGGGGCTCGTCTTCCTCTGCGTGCTTGTGGCATGTATCATCGGCTGTGTCGCCTACTGCGCCTACGTCGCCCTCGTCATGAACCCGCGCGTCCTCAAGGCCCGCGGCGGCGGCCTCTCCCTGGCCCACGAGGACCGCCTGCTCCCCGCCCTGCCGGCCGCCTTCTTCCCGACGGCGGGGCTGTTCCTGTTCGCGTGGGCGGCCCGGCCCGACGTGCACTGGGCCGTCCCGACGCTGGGCATCACGCTGTTCGGCGCGACCGTGTTCGTGGTCATGCAGTGCATCTTCGTCTACGTGCCGCTGAGCTACCCGCGGTACGCGGCGAGCCTGTTCGCCGCAAACGACTTCTTCCGGTCCGCGCTCGCGTTCGCGAGCGTCCTGTTCGGCAGGCCGCTGTTCCAGAACCTCGGGGTGGCCAGGGGCGTCACGCTGCTGGCCGGGCTGAGCACCATTGGCATCGTCGGCATCTGGATGCTGTACTTTTTCGGCGCCCGGCTGAGGGCCATGAGCAAGTTTGCCGTCTCGGATGGGGATGAAGAGTGAGGGAGGTGAAAGAGAAGATAATACCTGGGGGAGTTTTCTTTCCTGCGTTTTTCCCATCATTACTAGACAAAGGTGGCACGTCTGGCGTTTAGAGGAGGGCATGTTCTGGGAATAGGGGCTGTGATTAGAGTAGGGACGTTTATCAAACACGTAGAAATCGCTAACCGGCAGGTAAAATGTGCAAGCGAGTGCAATACAATCACATATCAGACACAACAGGGACAACACAAATGCTTTTACCAGGTGCAATATTAAGGTGATACTATCTCGAGCAATCCTTTTCCCTCTGGTTACCGATTTTTACGTGTTTTATACATAACCACAAATGGATGATGCAAAGGGACGAAGAAAATCCAAAAGCAAATTCCTTCTTGTGGTAGCACCGGAATCTATATTGGCCCACGACGGACACGGTATCCATTATGGGCTCCAGTATAGATCCCCGTGCTACCATAAGAAGAAATTCGCTTTTTAAACTTCCCCGTCCCTCCGCACAATCCGTTCGTGGTTATGTGCTGTACAAAAAAGTCATTCGTACCTTTTCCACAGGACTAACGAACGCCTGCATCCTGTCCTCAACTGAAATGGTCGCCTTCCCACTCGCCCAGCTTGCCGACGTCTCCCCGCCTGAGAAGCCTGCGGAATCTCTCCTTCCGAACCGCCTCCTCCCTCTGCTCGCGCAGCTTCTTCTTCCGCTCGTAGACGGCGCGGACCGTGGCCTTGATCTGCTCCTTCCCTTCACCGTAATTCGCCTTTGCGAGAGCCACCACCTTGTCGACCTGGTCCGGCGTGTACGTAAAGTTCCACGTGCTCATGTAGTCGCTCGAGGCCGGATCCACGTCCGCGACCTTGTCGTTGGGCAGGAACGGCATGTATACGACGGCTATGCCCGCGTTGGGCTCCATCAGCCGCCAGGAGTCGCCGTCGCCGTCCGACTTGATGGGCGGGGGCGGCTCTGTTGACCGCTCCTGCGTCGTGCCGACCCAGACGGTGCAGTATCCCAGCGTCTTGGCGGCCTCCTCGTACTTGTTCTTATTCTCGGCGGCCTTGCCGTCGTGGCCCTTGGCAGCGGTGGCCCTATCTTTGGCGACGCCGGAAACAGAGCCGCCGTCGCCAAGCTGCTCAACAGCCTGATGGGCTTGCGCGCCTTGGAGCTTGCGCTCCGCCTCGGCCGCGGAGCTCGCGCTGGCCTCCTGCAGCTGCTCAGCCGTCTCCTGCGGCGGGGCCTCCTCTTTGGGCCAGCCGATGCCGACAGGCCAACCCTTGATGCCTCTCTGACGGGCGTAACCATCCGCGACCGAGAGCCAATTGTCCATCTTGATATCGGCGGACGCGTCGAACGCAATGATGACTTCGACGTTGCGCCCCGGGCGGAGCAGAGGGTAGATGGGGATGTTGTTCGACATTCCGGCATCCATGAGCTGGATGTACTCGCTCTTGGGCAGGCTCGCCGGGGTTGTCTTGGGCAGCTTTCCTTCGTCCATGCCGTAGACTGGGTTCGGCAGGCTTGTGGGGTCTATGGGGTGCACCTTGCTGAGATCCTCGTTCCGGCCCGAGATGGCCTCGTCGATGGCGGCGAAGCCCGACATGCTCTGCACTAGGGGCTGGATCTCCCTGTAGTAATGGCTCAGCGTCGCACAAAAGGCGCTGCCAAACATGCCAAGAAGCAGCGGCATGCGGACCTCGGGTAGATGGAGGCCGCCGGGCTGCGGCACGTCCTTGCCATCGTGGAACCTCCTGCCCATAGCCCATGTCGGGATGCCGGCCGCAAACTCCTCGCAGAAAAACTCGTAAGGTGTGATCTCAAACCACTGGAACCAAGCCTCCTTTTTCGCCTTCTCTTTAGACTCCTCGGATGCCGAGGGCACCTCGGCGGGCGTGTCGACGTCAACATCTGGAATCTCGTGTCTCACGGCTGTGTAGATGGGCAAGGGGTTGGCGCCAGCACGTATGTACTGTCTCTGGTTGGAAAGTTTGAAGTTGTGGTCGTCGACGTCCAGCTCGCCCCTAGGGACCAGAAGTCTTGCCGCAAGCAGAATCCCGTACACGTCGACGAGGCCGAAATCAGCCTTGGGGTCACCCTTCAACTTCTCGATCAGACCGCTCAGCAGGGGCTTGTTGGTCGGAGCCGAGACAAGGGCGGAAAAGGCCGCGGGCGGAAACGCGATGTGGACGCTTAGGCGGGCCTTGAGGTGGTCGATGAGATGGTTCATGTTGCAGTTGGTGATGGTGGAGAAGTACATGCTCTGCAGCCAGCACGATCCGCTGACACCTGCCATGTACGTGACGCAGTCGAAGAGGCCGTCTTCGGAAGCGGCGCACATGGATCCGGCGCCAGCAACAAGGGCTCTAAGGCCGCCGCCGGAACCGCAGATGCCGATGGTCGGCATGTCATCTGGGTGGATGTCCTCCTCGGCGAGACCGAGATACTTGGCGAGAGCGACCCTGGCGACCTTCCTCCTGCGTTCAAGGAAGCTCTTTTCATCCCCGCACAAATCGTTGGACACGCGAACACTCGCTGAATATCGGATTTCGGGGTGAACAGACGGGTCGTGGGCCTCCTCCCACACCTCGTCCGCCAGAGAGCCCGGGGCCAAGGACAGCTCGCGCTGGAGCTTGCGAAGATAGCCCGGCAGCAGTTTTGTCCACTCGGGCAGGATGAAGCCGACAACCTTGGAGGTGCCCCAGTCACCTTCGGTCATTTTCGAAATGCCCTCGAAACTGCCAGCAAAGGTCGACCAAGCACCCTGTTCCGCGTCAGCCCCCTGGGCGTCACCGTCGCCCAGCTCCGTCACGGGACACCACGTGGGCGCCGCCTTCGTTCTGTGTCTCTGCACGCGCTGATAGTCATCTGACGGGTATAATGAGTACACTAGGAGACATCCTCCGACGAGCACCGGTGCCAGCGGCGTACGGCGCCTAGGGGTCGGGGACCGCTTGGCGAGTGAGAATACCGGCCTGCGACGGATATTGCCGAGGGGCCCGAGTCCCGGCCGCATGAATAATGCCCGAAATGCGGCCTGGTGTGCCGGGCCACCCGGCCTCATTGCGGCCCGCACGAGGCGCGGCATTTGCCTGCGGCCGCGTGGCTTGGATGGTCAGACAGACGGCCACTGGCTCGCGTGCTGATATTGCGTGGGGTGGGCAGGGTGGGCAGGTCCAGGTGGAGGGAAGCAAATAGAGGCGAGCTTGAGCCAAGCTAGTCACTTTTGGCGCTGATCATGTCTGGATTCGGCTTGGCGGTATCAATAAAGGAAATAGAGGAAGGCACGCGAGGGCAAGACAAGCTTGACAAGGCAAACGCGGCAAGGCCGATGCGACGTGGGCGGCACGCGAAAGCAGCATTCCTGTGGGAGAAGGCCATTTAAAAATGATGAAATGCGCGCTTCGCCTTTGTCTGTGAGCGATCGATGATATTTTCTGATTTCAGGGGTGGCCGCTTGATCGCTAAGACGGTTGGCCGTCCCAACGCCGTCGCAGGGCTGCAACAGCCGTCCGTGTTACTGACATCATCGACGCTGACGGGTTTTGCTGGGGCCGCTGACTGATTCTTCCAGAACCTTGCGGACAGCTGAGCCGGGCGGACAGCCCATCGAAAAAAGAACGGGCGGCAGATACGAATTTTGATGGGGCCGGTTGCCGGAAAACCCATGAGATTCGGCCAAGTATGGCGCAACAAGTGGGGCCGCGATGCAGTAACCGTTGCTGTCGTTCCATGGAGTGGATTGAATGGGATTGAGGTTGATGTGAATTGAGTGCCTGGACACAGGCTCGAACGACAGCAATATAGCCGCCGTTGATTTGTCGCACAAACCAAAAAAAGCTTGCGAGGTTTCTACCCCGGCTCAATGGCAGGGGTTGCAGTTCACTGCTGTTCAGTTCATCCGGCAATTGAGCATTCAACCACCCGTCGTCCATCCTTTCGTTGACTGGCCGAGACAGAAACAAAACCCCGGGGCCTATCCATCCCCTGTGTTTTCACTTGATGGCAGCCACGCACGATCTGGACCACTCCCCAGCCCCCATGTTTTGCCCGCGAACAGGAACATAGATCACCACGCCACATCTCGGCACGGTCGACGGCTGGAGTTGCAGTCTGGACGCCTGTGAGATTGCAGCAGCCAGGGACCACGATAATGGAACAGGCCAAAAGGGGTCGCATGAGTGCCGACAAAACGGCCTAGTCGGGCGTTTCATCGGAGGGCCACCAGAGCTAGGGGCATGTGGGATCCAGCCCGCGGCGGCGGCCCACGAAGGCCGCGGTGAATGCCACCTCGCAACCGATGTACAGACCCATTTGCCGCCCCGAAGCGATGATTTACCTAGGTGTCTTGCCCGTCAGCCAGTGCAGTAGCGCGTTCGAGGCCTCAGAACGGCGACGGGAAGAAAAAAAGAAAAAGAAAAAGAATCCAATGGCAAAGGGCGTGACAAGAGACGAATGGGAAATCAGATCCGCTGATCCGTCTCTCGCGTCCCGCGTCCGTGCTCACCTATCCGTGCATCCAAGCCCAATTCAACCCAAGACGGGGCGCGGCAGGCTGCAGCCTGAGGCCGCAAAACAAAAAACAACAAGCTGCTCGGATGCTGGCGCTGTGGTGATTTTGATGTGTTCATCAGGGGTGCAGGCTGGGCCCCGCTAGCGAGGATTGGATTTTGATGCCGGTGCCACTTTGGGGCCGCCCTCTGCCGCTGATTGGCTGCAGGCCTCGAATTCCTGTCCAACTGGGAGCACCCTAGCACAGGGACCAAAGGGGACCGCCAGTGCCTGCACTCCACGCGTGCACACGCCCGTGCCCCTTTTGCTCTGGGGCCCTGCTGAGCATCCACCCGGCTCCTATCCCAATCTTTGGCAACCGTCGCACCCAAATTTCCCTGTGGAATTAATTATCCTCCCTTCCAGACCTCCCGTCCGTCGACCTCGCCTTCCTCCAGCCATCACCGCCCCTTGAGGAATCAGCTCTCTCGACATCTCTGCCGAGTTCGCGCCTCGCAGAATTCACTCCTTCGACTCTCATTCATTCGGCAGCAAGCCTTCTTATTTCTAACTTAGCTTGGTGTAATCGCGCGTGCTCCCTCCTCCCCTGCCATATTCGTTGATACGTGCCGCCCCGGTCAAGAACCCTCCTGGCTCGTGTGGTAGGTTGCAAATTTCCTTCCGCCCCTTTTTCCGCACCAAAAAACCACCACAAGTCACAACGCGACTGCTCCTGCTCCTTCTTCCTCTTCCATTCTCTTCATCCTCGCTTTCACACCTTCCCTCTTCACCAATCCTGACGCACAACCCAATCGCATCAGACTGCGTCGACGACATCGCGAGAACCTACCGTTCGTTCTGCCCCGTGTGCTTTTCTATTCGTGACGTGTTGGCTGGCTTTGGGATTGGGTTCGGGGAACTGCTTGTCTGTCACAATCGCGACCTGATCTGGCCTGATAAAGCCAAACAAAACCCGTCCAACAAAAGCAAAAGCTCTCGACCTTTCCTCCCCAGATTAGTCGTGCTAACGTGGATGCTTCCCGTGCAGAACCGCTCCTTCCTCCGTAATCATCTTCTCCCTTTGGAATCCGCGTATTCTTCACAATATTCAAAATGGGTAAGCACCACCTCAGCCGTTCGAGCCTTTGCGCGCGTATGAGGATGCGACGACAAGAGACAATGCACCTGGCCGTCACTGCCACACGCCCCAATTGACGCACGAAATCCTCGGCCGACCTCACTCCCCTTCCTCCTGGATTCCCACGGCCTTTCGCCCTGCACATCGCCTGAGCCGGCACTGGATCTGCTTTTTCGGATCCTCGCCAGCACAACACAGGACACCGGCTGGACGACGACCGGACTGGACGCCCCCGATACACACAGCACAAAACAGCACACTCTTTACGATTCTATCTGGTATTCATAAGGCTGGGGCTAGTCTCCCTCGCCCTTGGGATTGGAGGTCGTTTGTCTCTGTCCCGCCCTTGGTTGCCCCTGGAATCTCCGTCGGTCGTCTTGCCCGCCTTGACACGCCTACAATGCATTTCGACCTGGGCCATCACTCCAAGTCGCGCACTCGTAGCGTACAGCTCGAGAAGGACTTCGATGTGACCGAGGCGTCTGCACCACGGCCTTCGACGGCCAAGGAGAACACAGTCACCCCAGTCGCGCCCGTACCATCGCCGCGATCCAGCAGTCTCCCTGGGTTAAAAGACGTCAATAGCACACGGCAGTACCGGAGCATGCTGGACGTCGAGGCTCCTCCATCCCTGGGACCTGTTAAACCCCTGGACTACGGCGAACTCTATGTCAACGGATCCAAGCTTCCAACCAGTCAGCAGTCTCGTCGTGGCTATTCTCTGCGTCGCGCTCATTGCTTGTCTGAATCACGTCTTGCTCAAGCAGCAGCTAACTCTATGTTTTCCAGCTGCAAATGGCGCTGCCGGCTCGCCGCCTCAGACGAGGGCGTCACCCGTCCCTCCAGCTAACGGTAGGCCCCAAGCCCACTCTCAGCGCTAACATTTATTGTGGAGAGCAATGTCTTTACTAACCACATAAACCACAGCCGCTGCTGCGAACGACGCCCGGAACATTGTCCGTCGGAAGCTGACTGGCTACGTCGGATTCGCCAACCTGCCCAACCAGTGGCACCGCAAGAGTGTCCGGAAAGGCTTCAACTTCAACGTTATGGTCGTTGGTAAGTCATCACCGCTCGTGTTTATTTCTACGCGCGGTTTTCCAACCGGAGGCTGACATGGATTGATCTTCAGGCGAGTCCGGACTGGGCAAGTCGACCCTTGTCAACACCCTGTTCAACACCTCCCTGTACCCCCCGAAGGAGCAGAAGGGCCCTAGCCTCGACATCATCCCCAAGACCGTCACCATCCAGTCGATCAGCGCCGATATCGAAGAGGCCGGTGTCCGTCTACGCCTTACCGTCGTCGACACTCCCGGCTTTGGTGACTTTGTCAACAACGACGAGTCGTGGCGCCCCATCGTCGACAACATTGAGCAGCGGTTCGATGCTTACCTGGACGCCGAGAACAAGGTTAACCGGGTAAACATTGTGGATAACCGCATTCACGCCTGTGTTTTCTTCATCCAGCCCACCGGTCACTCGCTCAAGCCCCTGGATATTGAGGTCATGAAGCGCCTGCACACCAAGGTCAACCTCATCCCGGTCATTGCCAAGTCCGACACCCTGACCGACGATGAGATTGTTGCCTTCAAGCACAGGGTAAGATAACTTTCCGAGTAGCAAGACATCTCCATGCTGTGCTCTACACAACCAACCAAACCATACATCCGATTGCTGACTCTGATCTGCACCGATAGATTCTCGCCGACATCAAGCACCACAAGGTTCAGATCTTCGAGGGTCCCCGGTACGAGCTGGACGATGAGGAGACCATCGCCGAGAACAACGAGATTATGTCCAAGGTCCCCTTCGCTGTCGTCGGTGCGACTAACGAGATCACCAACGCCGACGGGAGGAAGGTTCGCGGTCGTCGCTACCCTTGGGGTGTCATCGAGGTGGACAACGAGGAGCACTGCGACTTCGTCAAGCTGCGCCAGATGCTCATCCGGACCCACATGGAGGAGCTCAAGGAGCACACCAACAACATCCTGTACGAGAACTACCGTACCGACAAGCTCATCCAGATGGGTGTGTCGCAGGACCCCAGCGTCTTCAAGGAGGTCAACCCTGCCGTCAAGCAGGAGGAGGAGAGGTCTCTGCACGAGCAGAAGCTCGCCAAGATGGAGGCCGAGATGAAGCTCGTTTTCCAGCAGAAGGTTGCCGAGAAGGAGTCCAAGCTGAAGCAGAGCGAAGAAGAGCTGTACGCCCGTCATCGCGAGATGAAGGAGCAGCTGGACCAGCAACGCAAAGAGCTGGAGGACAAGAAGGCGCGCATCGAAAGCGGCCGGCCGCTGGAACCGGTCAAGAAGAAGGGCTTTTCTCTCCGTTAAACCACGATAGGCCCCCTCTCTTGTCCTCCATGACCCTTGGCCTTCTCTTTTCACTCATGATGCCCACAATACCACCAAGCCAACGCTTCTTCCCCTTTTCTTACCTATTCTTTCGCATTCGGCCTCACCCACTTTAATCACAGCCACTTTATTTTCAAACAAAAATACCCTCTATAAGAAAGGACAGACGCGGCGTTTCTCTGAGCACAGGTGCGAACGGTGTTGAGGGAAAAGAAACCCAAGGAAGAGAAAGAAAAAGCTACCAAAAGCGGTAGGCTCCCGAAAAAGCCTCTTGAGGCGGAACCACATGCTTTGGCGGTCGGTCTTGAACACTTAGGGACGATATACTGTTTGGCTTTGATGTTTTTTTGACACATTCCGTCGAGCAACCATTTCCTTTTTTTTTTTTTTTTTTGTTTCGTTTTTCCGTCATACCCCATACAACACGATGTCACCTCACTTCGAACGAGTCCTCAAAGGAGCCATGCTTGGTTGTGGGAGCGGCGGAGTGGCGGTGGGAATGATACCCAGCCGCTTACCAGCGCGTCACACACCGACAAGCCAGCCTCCCTCGACCGACTTATCCCACCGCACGCCTACCCAGCGGCCAGCAGCCGGAAACGCCTCGGGATGCCGGAAGACCTGTCGCCAGAGTATTGGCACCAACGGGAAATCCGACAAAGGACACGGCGAGGCATCCATCTTCTCTGTCCAATCTCCCCGAGGCATCAGGCAGGGAAGATAGATGGTGTCCAGTTATTTGCTTTTGGAGGGACGAAGACAACCAATATCTCTGTATTTTATCATTGGCTCTGCTGGATTACGCGTAGGAGGGGTGAGAGGATTTGGGTCTCAGCCGTCGTCGCTTCTGTCATACCCTCGCTCGACCACAACGTGGGTGGTGAGCCTGGCGATCGCCACACCACACTTTTTCCTTGGTTTTTGCGGATTCCTACACATTTTGCCCCCCTTTAATTTCCTTAGTTCTCATAGCTTTTCTTGTGTCTGAATGCAAAACGATGTTTCACATCACTCCTCATGTCTATCTTTCTGTACCGTCTGGTATCCTGCCCGCATGTGCCTCACAGGCTTCAAAACTCCACTTGTGATGGCAGGTATACGCGCCCAAGGCCTCATGAGATGTCGCTACTATAGGTACCTCTTTGCCACACTATATACTATATCGCCCTGGAGGATTTTGCCGATATTGCTCAACTCCAAATTCATTTCCAACCCTTTTCTTTTCCTCCCTCATATCCTCTTATCCTTGTTAATCCCCTTTTCCTTTCCCCTACAAATCTCGACCTATTTTCCCTCACAATTCCTCTAAACTCTCAAGGTACTTTCAAGGTCTGAAGTTCCTATCGTTTACCGTTTAACTTATACAACGTTCCAGATGATAAGCCGTTAGGGGAGATACTGTTCTACTCTAGCGTGCGTAGAATGTGGGACAAGATTTGTTGAAATCATCAGGATGCTCGGCTCGATTGATTGTAATACAGGTACATCTATATGTGGACACGGCGCGTTCATTCCCCGGGAACGCCTGCCGGGCGGAGATATTATATACACACGGCGCATGGACTCAGAGAGTTGGTATCTACACCGCAACACACGCTGGAAGGAGTGAGCAACAACTGCAGGGCGTGTGCGGCGGGTGGAATTTCCAAAAAAAAAAAAAAAAAAAAAAAAAAAGTGAAATTGATTCGATCATCTCCTCCGCAGGTACCAGTTGAAGCTGAGCTGGCTCAGTATCTCGGGGAACGGGGTCGGGACCTCGGAGTGGCCCTGCCTCGCGACGGGGTGGCGGAGGTAGACGGCCGAGCAGATGTTCTGGTTCACCTCGAGGTACCTCGGGATGAAGGCGAAGGGGGCCATCCAGGGGCGGGGCTCCCAGGGGGTGCGGTAGGGCTTGGACTCGTCGTGGGGGTTCTCGCGGTACTCCTTCATGATGAGATCGAACCGCTCGCGCTCCTGCTTGCTCAGCTTCTTTTCCTCGCTGACGGCATCGAACGCCGCCTGGACGTCGTCGCCGGTAACGCCGCCGGAGGGTTTTGATGACGCTGCCACGGCGGCCAGGGTATGGGGCACAATGGACAGCTGGTTCAGCACCTCGGTCAGGTGCTCGACGGGGATCTGGTCCGACGTGACGGACGCCCGGCCCGACTGGGAGATGACCTTCTTGACCTCATGCTGGAAGGCGCGGATCTTTTGCTTGCGCTTCACGCCGAGGTCCTTGTCCATCTCGATGATGGTCTTGGCCGACTCAAGCAGCTTCTTGAGGTCGCCCCTCTTCTGCTTGACTGCTGACGCCTCGGCCTCGGCCTTGGCTTCCGGGTCGGCGACCTCTGCAGCTTCAGCCGACTCGCCCTCCTCGGCGGCAGCATCCTCGGACGCCTCGTCCTCCTCCTCCTCTGCTGCTGCCTCCACCTTTGGCTTATAGGGGCCCTTCTTGCCTAGTTTTCGTTGTAGCTCGGTCAGGTTGCCCTTTTGCTTGCCGGTCGCCAACATGACCATGTCGGGATCGACCTGGAACATGTCGCCAGGGTTGAGGAGATAACTGGGGTGTGGCATCTGCAAAAGGAAAGATGTTAGCATCTTCTATCGAGTTTTTGACGGCCAGGAGGCAAGGAAATGAGGGGTCGTGTGCGCACCTTCTTGCCATTGACCTTGACACGGCCGTGGACAACAAACTGCCTGGCCTGCCTGGTGCTGCTGGCGAACATGGCCCTAAAGATTGCGGTGTCCAGGCGCCTCTCGAGGGGCGCGTAGGCCATCTGCATGTACGGGGTCGCCTGGGCGCCCTTCTTGTTGTTGGTCTGCTCCGAGGCCCACTGGGAGAGCTTGCCAGACCCCCTGCCGCTCGCCTGCTCAGAGCCGTCGTGCTCGGCCATGTATCGGGGGTCCATGTCGACGACCGAGTTGAAGCGGCGGCTGAACATGCGCTCCCACTGCGACTCCCGGATGTGCTCGCCGTGGTAGGCCCTGCTGTGCGCCTTGGCGAACCACTTTTGCTGGAAGAAGGTCCTGCTCAACAGGTACTTCTCGTGGACCCTGAGCTTGGCCAGGTTGTAGAGGTTGTATTTGTTCCATGATTGGCGCACGCGCTGTGTTTGTGGTCCCAGGTCAGTGGGTTTGGCCTTTGTGGCTGCACATCAGAATGAGGGGAAGTGGCAGCAACTCACCGCCCGCTTCAGGCTGTACAGCCTCGTTGACCTTCTCAATCTCATCTTGAGGTATGTGAATGTAGTAAAAACCCCGTCGACACCTGATAAAAGGCCGGGATGGTTCCGGAGTCGGGGCTCGGCTGGTCTTTTGGGAGGGGTTACTGCCGCTGTCGCCTTGGGCCTTCTGCATCAGTTGTCGCAGCGCTATTCTAAAAATTTGACTCTCTGAGTGCCTCACGTGAGCGCGCGGCTGGGATGCTCCAGCTTCAAGCTCGCAATGGAGCTCTCGCGCCCCTCAATCGCTTGAACCCCTGGACCAGAAACGCGACCAGGGGGCCCCGCTCGGGTGGCCCGAGCTCCTCCCGACTGCATGCAGGCCCAGGGGTCTCTAAAATATTATCGGCACCTAGCACCTGGCACACCCTACCAGTTCGGAAAAAGGAAAGGAACAGAAAAAAAAAAAAGGAAAGGACAGAGGAAAAGGAAAGGGATGTATATAGGAAAAGGGAAAGGATATAGGAAAAAGAGAAGGAAAATAGAAAAAGGAAGGGATATAGGAGAGGAAATAGGAAAAATTAAGAGCGTTGTTAGAACTGCTGACTTTTATTTAGGCACTGTGGGCCCCTCTTGCAGCCGTCCCAATTGATTGGCTTGTCAGCCGCGGCGGGCAGAGGCAAGCGGGGACGGGTGGTTGGTGCGCCCGCTATCAGTGGGGCCTCATGGCTTATCCATTGGGCGCAGATTTTTTTGTCTTTTTTTTTCGCAGCTCCCCGTCGCTCGCCGCGACGCTTCCGATTGTCCCCCAATTGCTTCGTTCCTATTGAGTTTTGCGACAATAGGAACCTTTTGGTCCCTCTCAGTAAACACAATAGATCAATCTCCGATTGTTTTGGTCTGAATAGACCTTTAGTAAGTTATTTAATCTCCCCTTCTCCTCTGCGTCTACGACTTCGATCAGTTCTCAATCTTTTGCTTCTTCCAAACTTTCCTAGCATCTCGCTGTGACTCTCTCGGCAAACCAGCCCCGCCACACTCTTCACTGTTACCCCCTGCCGCGCAAGGCGCACCAGCAATTGATCTGCATTATCTGCACCAACTCCCTCTTCCTCTTCCTTTTACTCACAGACGCAGAGTCACACGACTGGCTCCTGCAGTCATTCGGACGGTCAGCATTTGTTTTCTACATAAGTGCAGACTCGGACTCGAACCCTCGTGCTGACAGCTTTGCCCAGTCCACAGATCAATTCCACAATGAGTGACGAGGCGCCCAAGGCTGAGGTCGCGGCGCCGGACGCTGCCGCCGCCGTCAAAGCTGAGGAGCCGGCCACCACCCTTCCTGCCACTTCGGACGCCGGCGCCGCCAAGGCCGAGCCGGAGGCTGACGCCGCCGCCGAGGCTGTTGAGGAGACCAAGACTGAGCTCGCCAAAGAGATCAAGGCTGAGGCTGTTGAGGACACCGCCGCCGATACCACTGAGGAGGCCAACGCTGAGGCCGCCAGCGATTCGCCCGAGGATGAGGAGGAGACTGGAGCCGATGCGCCGGAGAAGTCGGATGGACTTCTGAAGACCACGGCTCAGGAAGATGAGAATTTCTCCAAGAACAGGAAATTCGACGCATCCCTCCTTCCTGAATCCACTGATCCTGCCGAGATGCGCAAGCAGGTACTGCCATTCCCCCTCTAGCTCCCCGTCGCGCCGACACTCGCTGCCTTGAGACTAGTTCTCTGACAAAGCTTCCATCAGGTCGAGTTCTACTTCGGTGATAGCAACATCTCACAAGATAAGTTCCTGTGGGAGAACACAGACGGCTCTAAGAAGCCAATCAGCCTCAGCATCATCCACAAGTTCAAGCGCATGCAGCGCTTCAAGTCGTACGAGCAGCTCGTTGCCGCCCTCCGAGAGAGCGAGACACTCGTGATCGCCGGCGAGCCAGGCGAGGAGACGGTCGCCCGCAAGGAGCCGTACGACCCCGCGCGGGGCCACAAGCCGACCCTCAGGACCGCCTACGTCAAGGGATTCGGCGACGAGGAGCCAACGACGCAGATCGACCTCGAGAAGTTTTTCAACAGCTTCGGCCTCGAGGTAGAGGCCGTCCGTCTCCGGCGCACAGACAAGAAGCTCTTCAAGGGATCCGTGTTTGTCGAGTTCAAGACGGAGGAAGACTTCAAAAAGTTCCTGGAGCTGGACCCCAAGCCCAAGTGGAAGGACCACGATCTGAAGATCATGTCCAAGGTTGACTACTGTGAAGAGAAGAACGAACTTATCAGGGCTGGCAAGCTCAAGCCGTCCACCAAGAAGGCGTTCCGGGGTGGTGTCCAGTCGGGGCGTGGCCGAGGCGGTGGAAAAGACTCAGACAAGCGCGAGTGGAAAGACCGCCGGGATAACGACCAGAAGCGAGGCTTCAACAACAGGGGCGGCCGTGGTGGTCGTGGCCGGGGCCGGGGCCGTGGACGTGGCGGACGTGGCGGCGGCGGCCGTGGCGGTCATCGCGACGGCGACCGGGACGGACAGCGCAACGGTGTGAAGGAGGAGCACAAGCCCAGCAACGGCAACGACGTCAAGCCGACCATCCACTCATCTGCCCCCAAGAGGGAGGCCAACGGCAACGGCAAGCGGCCACGCGACGGCGAGGCCTCGGGTGAGGCGCCCGCGGCCAAGAAGATCGCTACTGGTGACTCATGAAGTCGCCATAATGACATGACATTCCCTTTCTCTCAACAAATCTCGATTTCCATTGCATATTCTACTCGCTATCTCATGTCTCCTTCTTCCTCATATTCTCATCATGTTTTCTTACGGATCATGGCGTTGGCACGACTGGAACTTCCTTTAGGCACAGTAGATACTCCAGCTTTGTTACGTTAGTAAGGAGAAGAAAAATATCACACGAGTTCGCCTTTAATGAATTTCGAAGGACCAATGAGTGATTGGAGAGGAATATTCGCAACTGACGACCACATGCACCGTCATCTTATGGCTTCTGAGTCTGAGTAAACTCTGGCGGCAGTTCAGACCCCGAATTCCCGAGATTTGGGTATGCGGCTCATTTCACAGCTGCGAGAGAAAGGATCAAGGCTGCATTCTCGCGACGCTTCTCTGATGGGACGTCACCGGCTAAAAGACAGATGTTTTTTCATTGCCGATCAGGATCGTTGGGCAGGTGAAGGTATGCCAGGTTCCTAGGCCAGACAAACCAAACAAACACGTTTATGAGGCCTTGGGTGCTTGGGTAGATCTCGGGGACAAAGTTTTTTGAGGCACTGTGCCGTGTCTCCATCAATGAGGCAGAAACGAACACGGTCGACTGCAGAAAATGTGAGAAATGACACGACAGGGAAACGGGGTGAAGCTGGTGGCAAGTGACCCCCAAGCTGTACGACGATGAAAGGCCCGGGTAAACAGATTGCTGCCGGCATGATCAAGGTGACGCTACGTGGAGCTTGTGCTGGAATTACATGGATGAAAACATGATTTTCTCCGTCGGCAGGATCGAATGGCACAAACCGGGGGAGGAGAGTCCCTGAATCAGACTCCAACGGCTCGCTCGGGGGCCGGCTGGGCCCGGGCCTGTCCGTAAGTGCGGAGAGGCCAGGGCTGCTTGTGCTGTGATGGGGCGCCCGTCGAAACATTTCTGGGTGTTTCTCTTGTTTGTCTTGACAGTGCTTGGTGGGCGGAGAAGCGTGGAAGTTTCTTTGGTGAAATTAAAATAAACAAGAAATTTGGTTGGTAAGCTGGGGAGAGAGAAAAAGAAGACTGCCGTGTTCCCGGCGGCGTCACAGAGTTCTCTGCATGGCCATCTTCGTTGGGGAATCAAGCTTCGCCGTCATCAAACAAACTCCCCTCATGTGACAGAACCCCTCCGCGACGGAGCAGTGCAGCCGCTCGTCCCTTCTCCAGCAAGTCGCCTTCGCGGTCATTGCGCAATTGGCGGCGGCGCGACAGATGGACGAGACGAAGTGTAACAATACGGAGGGTTTAGTTTACCTGGAGCGCGAGCAAAGCCCGGGCTGTCTCCCTTTTTTTTTTTTTTTCTTTTCTTTTTGCCCCCGCGCTGCCAGCACCTGGCGCGGCTCGGTCAGGGAAACAGGGGGCGGCGGGCCAAGCACGGGCTGGACAACGGCTTCCCGTGGAATACTCCACGGGTTCTGGGACTGCGCTGGAGGCGACTGGCAGGCTGGGGACCGTCCAAAAGATGGGTGGCGCAACGCGGGCAGACCTGAGAGATGTGGGTATGCGCTAGGCCGAATCCATGTTCCTGTTGAGTAATTCGAGGTCTCATGTATGGTTCAAGCCGCCATGGAGTCGAAGCAGGGCCGTCCAGTGCGCTGCACCCCATTTGAAATACAATACTCGATAATATCGCTCCCCTTCGAACCGCAGCTGCAATCCCCTATTTTTTTTCTTGTCGTTTCCGGCCGGACTCTCCGACGCTACGGGCGCTTGCAGCCTCGAGTCTTGATTGATTCCCCCGATTGGATTGGATTGGATTGGATTGGACTCTAGCGCTCGCTGCACGGTCCACGACACGCGACCAGAACAGCGACCCTTGCCAGACCAAGTTGGATCGCAGTTGACGCCAACCTGCGCACGAACACGCGCCCTGGGATCGCGGGGTCGAGGCCAGCCCAGGGTGTCAGCCTGAAAAAGAAACAATCGCTTGTCTCCTTGTCTGCTATAATACCCATACCCATATATCATCCGAGCCACGGCGCTTTTGCATCTTGCGACCGACGCCGTCGGCCCTACCACACACACTGGTCTTCTAGCCCTTCGCTGGTTGGTCTGTGTGCGAGCCTCTATCTCTTGCTTGTCGTTGCTTTTTCTGCGCTTCCTCTCACCTTCTATTCCCGTATCAAGCTGAACTAGCTGCTGTGGCTTGAGACGACCTTTTCTCCCGAGGCGTTGGCCTGGCTTTTGGGCTCGACGGGCGAGCGGAATACTGCCGCACATTCGACGTTTGTCTCCTCCCTCCCGCAGTCCTTCCCTTTGGTCCAAGTGTCGCCCGCGTCTAACTGGGCACTTGTACCTACTGTGTATCTAGTAGTATAGCTCTGCGCCTCCAAGACACCTTGGCAACTTGGCAGCTCAGCCCTGGATCCCCCAACCCGGGACGCTGGCACGCTGGCACCCTGGACTCCGGCCCATGAGATAGTCCTCGGAAGCTTGCTCCAGCTCTCATCCACCCACCATTGGCTCCCTTGCTGCTGCAGCTATCACTGCTGCTATCGCAACCCGACCAGAATCGCCCCGGACAGGGACCAACCAGGTTTAGCGGCCACGCTCGCCGGTCAAATCCCACGCCCGCCACACCATTCATGGCGTGGCCGGCTGCCCCTGTTTATCTCCCCGTGCCTTATCTTCCCCTCCGTCGCTTCCGGGCGCTCCCATCCCACGACGGTGACGACGTCTGGACTGGTTGGTCGGTCTTGGTACCACCATCCACCGCTCGCCGAGACCCCGCATTCTGATCGTTGGTAGCTGGATCGAATACTGAGCTGTTCAAATTGACTGCCACCGGGCTCACATCGCACAACGTTTGCGATTGCTTTCCCGGTGGCCGACCCTGGAGCTGTCTGCCCTTCCGCTGCCTGTCTGCTCGAGAGGGAAAAAAAGACGGGAAGGCCACTCACAGACAAGGCAGCTGGAAAGCGGACTGCAGAAAAGGAGGAGCCTCGGGCGCTACCCCAGACCCGCAGACGACTCCACGAAACACATCGGCCCCGCTCCTGTGCAGGCCGGTCAGCCTGGACACCTCCCGACTAGTGAGGAGTAGGTAGGTCTTTCACACCCGGGGCGGCCGGATGCGCATCGGATCCTTCCCCAGAACAATGGACAAACAGCTTTTTGCGCAGAAACCCCCTCCGCCCCGCGACGGCATGGGTCTCGGGGCCAACATGGGCGACGGCAGCTCGTCGTCGTCGACACCCGTCCCCAATAAGAAGAAGCCCCGGCGCGGCACCGATGCAGCAAATCAGAAGCGCCGGTGCGTCAGCACCGCCTGCATCGCCTGCCGCCGGCGCAAGTCCAAGTGCGATGCCGCCCTCCCCAGCTGTGCGGCCTGCGCCAGCGTCTACGGCACCGAGTGTGTATACGACCCCAACTCGGATCATCGCCGCAAGGGCGTCTACCGCGAGAAGATCGACAGCATGAAGGCTCAGAGCTCCACTCTCCAGATCCTCATCGAGGCTATACTCAACGCCTCCGAGGAGGACGTCCCTGCTATAGTCAAGCGGATCCGTACCTGCGACAGTCTTGACGCCGTCGCCGAGTCGATTATGAAGGAGGAAAATAGTCACGAGGAAGAGGAGGATGACGACCTGTCTGGTGGCTTCGAGTACACCACGGACCAGCCCTTTGCCGGCGAGAGGGACCTCGCCAGAAAGATGGGAGAACTGCGTCTCGAGAACGGCCTGGTTCGCTTCATTGGCGGCACGTCCCACCTGATCTATCTCGGCGACCCCAACGAGATACCCAGGGATGTCGACGGCGATGGGCCGCTCTCCGATGACGCCGCTGATCCGTTTGCAAGCTGGACCGAGGTCACCAAGGACACCCAGCTGATCGTCCACCTGGTCAACATGTACTTTGCCTGGCACTATCCCTATTTTACTACCCTATCCAGAAGCCTTTTCTACCGCGACCTGCTCAAGGGAAAGCAACGGGGCGAGTCTGCACGACCGTCGTACTGCTCCTCGCTACTGGTCAACGCCATCCTAGCTCTCGGCTGCCACTTCACCAGTGTCCCCGGCGCCTTTGGTACGCCAGGCGACAGCCGAACCAAGGGTGACCACTTCTTCGCCGAGGCCAAGAGACTCATCGTAGTCAACGACGAGTATGAAAAGCCGCGGCTGACAACAGTCCAGGCCCTAGCTCTCATGTCGGTGCGTGAGGCCGGCTGCGGCCGCGAGGCCAAAGGATGGGTCTACAGCGGCATGAGCTTTCGGATGGCTCAGGATATCGGACTGAACCTCGACGCAGGTGCCATCACGTCAGACAGGGAGAAGATGGATGAGCAGCAGATCGACGCACGCCGGGTGACGTTCTGGGGCTGTTTTCTATTCGACAAAGCCTGGTCCAACTACTTGGGACGGCTACCACAGCTGCCCAAGAACTCGTTCAACGTGCCCAAGTACGACGTCTTCCCTGACGAGGATGCCGAGATGTGGTCGCCCTACACCGACACCGGCTTTGACCAGGCCTCCCAACAGCCGTCAAGGACAAGAGCTGTCGGCCTGCAACTATCGCAGCTGTGCGAGATCAGCAGCGACCTTCTTCTTTTCTTTTATCACCCGAATCATATCGGAAGGTCGAGCGGCAAGTCAGTAGAGCTGAAGAAGCTGAGCGAACTCCATAGACGGCTCGAAGACTGGCGAAAGGCGCTACCTACCGAGTTTGAGCCCAAGGAGGACCAACTGCCTAATGTTATCTTGATGCAGTACGCCCCTTGCTCTCCGCCCTTGTTTTCTTTCCTTCCTTTCCCACGAGGTAATCAAACGTCAACGCGCTAACGAAATGGCCATTTTAGCATGTTTTTCCATCTCCAGTATATTCACCTGTTCCGGCCGTTCCTGAGATATGCGCCGGCGAACTCACCGCTGCCGTCGCACGTGTCCCCTCGCCGCATTTGCACCGCCAACGCTGGAGCCATTTCCAAGCTGATGAGGTTATATAAAAAGACATATAACCTACGGCAAATATGCAACATTGCCGTTTACATGGTGCATTCGGCTTGCACCATTCACCTCCTCAACCTGCCAGAAAAGACGGCAAGACGAGACGTAATACACGGGGTAAAGCAACTCGAAGAGATTGCCGAGGACTGGCCGTGCGCGAGGCGGACCCTCAGCATCCTCAGCGTGCTCTCCCGGAAGTGGGGTGTGGAAATGCCCGAGGAGGCTTCCATCGTACTGCGACGGACGGACGAGATGTACGGCGGGTTTAGCACTGCGGACGTCCCTTCGCCTAGTATAGCCGGGGATGTGTCGACGCCCGCCGGTGCCGGTTCATATGCCAACTCACCTCCGGCGGCACTTACAGAGAAGCAACAGCAGTTTAACGCGGCCATGGCGCAGGCAACCACGCCAGCAGCAGCGGCGCCGCAAAGGTTAGATCAGAACGGACACGCAGGTCCGATGCGGCCGCAGGCTATGGTGGGAGGAGGCTACGAATCGAGGTCGACGCCATCTCCTGGAGCGCGTCGACAGCAGCAACCACCCAAGCCGACTGTCCATCCCGTCCAGAATGCAGGCCATGGTAACAGCGGCCTCGACAGCGGTAGTAGTAATAACGGCGGCGGCGTCAACCCGAACGCGCCCATGTCTATGGCAGAGGCGATGGCGTCGATGAACGCGTGGCCGATACAGGGCTACAGCAACCCGTACACGGCCACGACGCCGGTGACGACGGCGGGCGGTGTGGTGGGCGGCATGAACGGGTCGAGCCGCGTCTCCCCCGCGTCGGCGCGCACCCCGAATTCGATGTACGCCGTCGACGGGCAGGAATGGTACCTCAAGGACGGCGTCAGCTGGCAGCAGAACTTTGAGACGTGGGACCTTGGCAACTCTAGCAACGGTGGCGGCGGCGGCACCGCTGCCGGGATGCAAGACCCATCGGCCATGTTCATGTTCCGGGGCATGCGAGGGGCCGCCGATGCTGATTCAGCCTCGATGCTGGACTCGCTGGGCACCGGTATGGAGGGTCTAGATCACCTGCCGGGGCTGGATTGAGGCGGGAGAAAGTAACGAGCGAATCTGGCCCACCAAGGCCAACACTTTCCCCGGCTATGGTCTGTACGCCCTATTTTGTGACTATGCGATACCCTCCGTTGTGTGGACGGACCAACAAAGGGCTACAGCTTTGGAATTATCCAAACGTCGGACTTCATAGGGGGTTGGAGGACCGAGGTCCGCCTCTCGGTTATGTTATCCCTTTTCGTTTCAAGTGCCTTTTTTGGTTTCTGGTGGCTCTAGTATTTGGATTGCTGGGGGCTGGGCGTATGTTGAGCTCTATTGTCGTAACAAAAGGAAGGGAAAAGCCTGGGCCGGAAGCTGGCTGTATATATCGCCTTGAATGTGCACTGCTTTTTGGGGGCTTGGAGCAATCCAGTGGGACAAATCACTTCGCTCTACGCTGATTGATGTAGTTGTGATGGTCGTCAGGCGACAGACACGCAGTATAATCGCTTCCTCCCAGATGTCAAATATGAGGCTCCTAGTCTCCCTCATAACCATCCATACACGAAGTCCTGATCACCTGCTGCCCTGCCCATTCCCAGCCTCCCCACCGCCACTCTCCCCTTCCTCATCAGCCGCCATGCGCCTCAGCACCTCGCGGAACACGCCCGCCTCTTCCTCCATCTCGCCCATGGAGCGCGGGGCGCGGTCGGCGTCCTCGATGCGTGGGAACGCGCCTCCCGGCTCTGGTCTTTGTTGGGCGGCATCCCACAGCTTGCCGCCGACGTTGCCGTCTTCGGCGTGCATGCGCTCGTACAGCTCGTCGGGCTGGCCCGCGTCGGCGGCCGTGTCGAGGCTGCGCGCGCGGGGGATGACGTGCACGTGCACGTGGGGCACTGTCTGCCCTGCTTCGGGCCCGTCCTGGATCGCGATGTTGAAGGAGCCAGCTGCTTCTTCTAGCGATTTCGCTGTTGTTGTTGTTGCTGTTGAGGTTGTGGGAGAGGAGGAAAAGTAGTGAAGCGCCAGCATGCGCTGCACGCGCTGCACGGCCGTGAAGAGGTCCGTCAGCTCCGGGGGGGCCAGGTCCGTCAGGCGCCGGTGCGGCACGCGCGGGCACACCAGCACGTGGCCCGGCAGCAGCGGCTTGAGGTTGACGAGGGCGAAGGAGTGCGGGGTCGTCAGGAAGACCTGGGACGTCACCTCGAAGGGGCCGAAGCGGATGGGTGACTGGTCACTGCTGCTGCCGCCTTTGGAGCCCATGGTGGTGATGCTTCTGGTGGTGGTGGTTGTGGTGGTGCAGCTTCGATGGTTGAAGAGGGCTGCTGCTGCTGGCTGGCTGGTGAGTCTGGCGCGCATGGGGAAACTAGGCTCTACGTGTTTGGTTTGGGGTCGGGTGCACAAAATGATTTGAAGAGCGACATGAAGATGCCGCCCGCCGCAAGTAACTGAGGACGGTTGTTCGAGGTCTTGCGGTTTAGCCGATTCCAGCGCATGATGTAATTGATTGACAGCGACTGAGGCGTTCCCCACAGGCCTGTGTTGTACCTAATGGATCCAATTTTGGTGTGCTTTTGTCCAGCCAAATGTGCTGTGAGCAGCCAACAGACCAGAAATAGCGACAGACGTATCATACAGCGTGACATCTTTACCGCATAAGTCATAAAAAGAACACAGGCAACATTTCCCCGCGAGCCAGTCCACGCCGATTATGCGTTGTTCTCGATCCACTCCTCCAGCTTCTCCACCAGGTCTGCCTTCTTGCCCGTCGGGCTGATCCCCTTGGACGTGAGGATCGCCTTGAGGTCGACCACCGTCATCTTGGCGAGTGTGCCCTGCGCTAGCGCCGCCTTGAGCTGCGCGTGGCTCATGCCCGCCGGCCCGCCGGCGATGGCGATCCTGGACTTCTTGGCCGGGCGATCCCCGTCGTCCTCCAACTCGCGCTTCATGGCCCGCTCGTCGCGCGCGACCCTGGCCGCCGCCTCGAACCCCTCGTTTAGCTCTCTGAGCGCGTCACCTGAGCGCTTGGCGATGGCCTTGTACTTGGGCACCGTCAGGTCCTCCGGGTGCTCGGGCACCTCCTCCTCCAGCGCGAGCGCCTGCAGGATCCGGTAGTGCCACTGCAGCGCCGGGTTGGGGTACTTGGTGGGATTGTACATGCCCTTGGGCAGGTGCAGGTTCTTGACCACCTTCTCCATCTCCGTGATCAGCTCCCTAGGCGCCTTGGCTGTCGTGCGCTTGTCGGGCTCCCGCAGGTCGTCGGCGAAGGGCAGCGGGTACAGCCACAGGCCGGCGGGGAGGAAGGGCGTGCCCGACTCCTCGTCCGACGGGCTCCGGGACGGCATGATGGCGACGAGGATCGGGTTCGCGTTGACGCGCGCCACGAGCCACGCCAGAGCCACCTTGTCGTCGCGCAGCAGCTTCTTCCAGAGCGCCGAGAAGACGCGGTGGGAGCCGACATAATCCTCCTCGGCGGGGAAGATGTAGGTCGACTTCTTGACGGACGCCCACACTGGGATCGCCGACCGCGGCTTGAAGCCCACGATGCGGAGCATGTGGCCGCCCCAGTCCTTGAGCGCCTTTGTCTCTTCGGGCGTGAAGTGTACGTACTCGCCACCGAACTTGTGGGCTTTTTTGAGCTCTGACTTGTCCACCGTCCGCGCGCTCTCCGACATCTCCAGCTTGGTCGTCTCCCCCGTGGCTATCTGCGGCGTCTCGCCTTCTATGTAGATATAGCAGCTTCTGGCCGGCTTCTGCACGTGAAGTGGGATGTAGCCTTTGACCGAGATGGTCAGGCCAGGCGCAATCTCAAACGGCAGATGGGAGAAATGAGCGCGCTTGGGTGTCTGCTTCGAGTTGATATTCGAGATGAGCGAGTTGAGGAGTGTCAGGCCGTCGCCCGATTTGGCCGACTTGATGTCATCCGAGGCTCCAGCCTCAGACGCCGGGTCGCGGTAGATGATGTCCTGTTCAGACCAGGTTAGCCGTGGGCATATACAAGAAATTTCAGGAACTTGGCCGCACATCGTAGAGCTTGGTCAGGTCAAAACTCTCATCTTTCCTACTTATGGGGAAGAGCTCGATAATGACGCCAAGATCGTAAAGGTCCTTGGCACGGACAGCCGCGGATGAACGCGAGGCCTTGTCGCCACCATGCGGACTGTCGTTGTCTGTGATGATGAACAGGCGCCGGGAGCCGAAGTTGGGAGCGCTGGTGGTGAAGATCTGGTTGGCGCAGAATAAGACATTGGCCATGTTGACAGCCCCGTCGGCCGGTTTCAGCACCTCTTCAGGATCGTCGCCTTCCTCGACGAGGTTCTTGAGCCGCTTGATGTCCTCGGCAATGGGTATGTCCAGGTCCATGAACAGGTAACAGTGGGGGTAGCGGGTGCTACCGCTGCCATGCTCCTCGTCCTCGCGGAACTTGGAGTTTTCGGTGCCAAAGAGCAGGATTCCCATCATGTCATTAGGCGTGGCGATGATGCGCTGCTGCATGATCTGGTAGGCGCACTTGAGCGCCGCAGCGGCAGGGCTATCTGTGTCGCCCTTTTTAGAGCTGCCTTTTGCCGGCTGCTCGAGCATCGACGAGCTGATATCGATGGCGAACAGGACGGCATCCTTCTGAGATTTGTAGTCCTGTTGGGCTCTCCCGTCAGCCTTGAGTTCTTTGCATCGCGCGTGGGGCCTCACGTGTCTCCTGAGAGATGTGAGTTTGGAGAACAAACAGATTCATCGAGTTCCTCGTCTTCCTCCTCCTCCTCCTCACGATCTTGACGGAAGGGTTTCCCTGACATCTTGCAGTGCTGTTATGGCGACAACACGAGGTGCCCGTGTCGTTCGCAATGTGATGACGATGGTTGGGGCTTTGGTGCGGGCAGTCAAGAGACGCGACGGCTAGGCAGCCAACGCGGCAAAGTGGAGAACGGCCTCACGGCTGAAACGCGAAAGCACGTGCGAGTCGAACTCGAAAGGCGAGCGCCAATGAGATGTTGCGTAATTGGCCTCAATTGCAGGGAAGCTCAAGCTCGATGTGGGGGTTGGCATTCGATCCATTGATTCCCGAACAGCATCATCGATCGGCCCACTGAAGCTCCTTGCCTCAGTTGTGCTATTTCTAAATCTTCGTTACCTGTCGTTCGGAACCTCCGGACAGCACCAATTCGCCGATTTGACGGTACCACTATCGCCAAGATATCAAGAAACTGCGTCATACTTGAACAACACTGAACAAAAAGCCGTTGCCGCCGTCGAGGATACAAGATGGCGGCACTAAGACAATCCAGGAGACAGCTGTCGAGGGCCCTCTCCCGGCAAGCCCCTGCCTCACTCTGTGCTGCGCAAAACCTGCGCCCATCACCTTCACTAGCCGTCTCTGCGACCGCCACGATCCAAACAAGATGCTTTGCGACACCAGTGCCCCCAGTCACACAAGATGCGACCGGCAGCAAGGGCCCGACCGCCATGGTCTTCCTCAACATGGGAGGGCCTTCGACCACTGACGAGGTCCACGACTTCCTGCTGAGGCTCTTTGTAGGTGCTTCCGTCTAGGATGGCTGGGAAAGGGGGTGGAGGGGCATGCGCTGACACATCTCCTTGCCCAGTCCGACGGCGACCTGATCCCCTTCGGCCCACTGCAAAGCTACATCGCGTCCTTCATCGCCAAGCGCAGGACGCCCAAGATCCAGCAGCAGTACGCCGCCATTGGGGGCGGCTCGCCGATCCGCAAGTGGTCCGAGCACCAGAGCGCCGAGATGTGCAAGATCCTCGACCGCATCTCGCCCGAGACGGCCCCGCACAAGCCCTACGTCGCCTTCCGCTACGCGAACCCGCTGACCGAGGAGATGTACAACCGCTTGCTCGCCGACGGCTTCGGCAACGGCAAGGGCGGCAGGGCCGTCGCCTTCACCCAGTACCCCCAGTACTCGTGCTCCACCACGGGCAGCAGTATCAACGAGCTATGGAAGTGGAGGCAGCGTCTCGAGGGCAAGAAGCCCGGCGGCTCGCCCTCGACCCCCGGCGACGGCACCATCCAGTGGAGCGTCATCGACAGGTGGCCGGCCCACTCGGGTCTCGTCGAGGCCTTTGCGCAGAACATCGAGGCCAAGCTCGCCGAGTACCCCGAGGACAGGCGGGACAAGGTCGTGCTGATGTTTTCGGCACACAGCCTACCGATGACGGTGGTCAACCGAGGTGAGACAGAGCGCCTGGCGGTGAGGGAGGAAAGGATCAAATATGCTAACCGGGACTTTGCATAGGCGACCCATACCCCGCCGAGGTCGCAGCCACCGTCTACGCAGTGATGCAGCGCCTGGGCTTCTCGAACCCCTACCGGCTCTGCTGGCAGTCGCAGGTGGGCCCGCAGCCGTGGCTGGGCCCACAGACGCAGACGTCGGTGGAGGAGTACATCGCCAAGGGCCAAAAGGACATTGTCCTGATCCCCATCGCCTTCACCTCGGACCACATTGAGACGCTCTTCGAGCTAGACGAGGAGGTCATCGGCGGCTCGGGCCACGCCGACACGGTCAAGCGGGTCGAGAGCCTCAACGGCGGGCGCGTCTTCATCCAGGCGCTGGCCGACCTCGCAAAGGAGCACCTGGCCAGCGGCATCTCGTGCTCCAAGCAGATGGGCCTGCGCTGCCCCGGCTGCAAGAGCGAGCGGTGCCTCGAGTCCAAGAAGTTCTTTGCAGGACAGCAGGAGGGTCTGTCAAGGGCATAATAAGGCCTTTCTTGCAACAACCCAATTCTTTTACATGTAAAACTGTGTATATGGAAAAGGCTCCCTTTATTTGGTGATAGATGGCTAAAATACGGTATAAAACAAGCCAGCAGGGTACAAAGCGAAGAAAAAGGGATATAGCCATTTATTTGCTACATCATCCCACTGTCAACCCCTGAGCCTGCGAAGCGTGGCTTCAGGGTGGTGACCCTGTAGTGGGCCGCAATTCGATCTGATTACTCTGATCGTTCGACCGCGTTCTGGTCCCGATGCCCGAGATAATGACCTGGGCGAGCTCATAGAAGGTGCCCCCCAGCAGGAAGATGGCGATGACCTGTCCGAAACTCCACTCGTGCTCCTGCTCCGCGAGGTGGTTGCGCTCGATCATCTGCTCGAGGGAGACGATGGCGTATATAGAGAAGACGACGTATGCAACGGCCTGCAGGCCCTCGCTGATGCGCGGGTCTGGCCCATCGTGGGAAGCGCCAGAGCCGCGACGCCGCCGGACAGACTCGACGTCGCTGTCGTCGGCGGCACCCCCGGAGTTCCAGCCGCAGCAGTTGGCCTGGACGCGCCACCCGTTCCTACCCCTGCCGCCGCCGCCGCCGCCACCATCCTTGTCCCGGAGCGAGCACAGGGCGGCGAGCCAGCAGGGAAGGCCGAGGAGCACGACGACGACAAAGAAGGCGGGCACGACGGCGAACGTGGCCAGGATGACGTAGCGGAACACGTCGGCGGTGGCGTCGACCGAGACGCCAAAGATGACGTACACGGTCGAGCCGTTGCACCCGGGCTGCGAGCCAAAGTCGGGCGCGTGCGCCCACACGTAGATGTCGAAGGCGACGAAGGCGACAGCCGCCAGGGTCGCGACGGCAGCGTCCAGGATGCTGCTCCGCAGGCGGCGCCCGTAGCGTCCCCGCGCGGCCAGGTTGATGCCGAGCAGGGCGAGCAGGTGCTGCACGACGATGGCGTGGAAGAGGGTCAGCTTGTGCTGGAAGGTTTGCACGACGGCGGTGCAGAGCAGCGCGAGGCCCTGGAGCCCGAGGGCGGACGAAGAGGCGCGCTCGAACTCGGAGGCGCCGCGGCGGTCGGGCGAGAGGAGCTTGACGAGGAAGGGGAGGAGGCGGCCGGTTAGACAGAGGGCGTAGATGGAGATTCGGATCTGGGGTTTTGTTAGCTGGGTTGTTTTGATATGCTGGAAGGGATGGATTGCTTGGTACTCACTCCCGTGCCGCTGACGTCGGGATTCGACTCGATTTCACAGACGCCCATCTTTATAGCCCGAGGTGGGTGTTTTGCTAGGTATATCTAGTGCACGCACATATATACGCTCTCACTTTCACATTGAGGGAAACTAAACACTGAAGGGCATGAGAACAATTTGCAGTTAGCCAGTTTTATCTCTTCTTATCACGAACTGCTGCGGAGTGCCTTTTTTTAATGATCTTGGGCAGTGAAAATGGTACACACCTCGAGATATCCACATTAAAAATCCGCCCAAGACGGCTCGTGATGCTCAGCCTCACACTTTCTACCTTGGTCTCTTTCACTTATCAACGGGGCGGCATCGCGCGCCAGAGTGCATAAAAATCCGCCTTGGGCTCACGTAGGCATAAAACAGAGCGCCCGATTGCAGCTCAAGAAATCGGGCGATGGACGGGGCGGGCCTCATGAAGCGGTCGCCTGTCTGGAGAGGGGAAGGCGGCGAGCTGAAAAATGCACCACCACTAGGCTTGTTGGCGGCCCATTGGTCGCCTACCCATCTATCGCTTTTCGCTCGAGATGCACGTTGCAGGCACAGCCACCCCGGCAAAAGGTGATCTTCGGGCGCCGCCTTGGCACATGAGCTTTCACCTGTCTCGTTTCCCCGTGGGTATATATGGAGGACATTGACGAGGTAGACAGTTCGCCGATGACAACCAAAGAGGATTTTGAGGGGACTCGCCAAAATCCAGCAAGATAGATAGGGATTGAAGAAACAAAGGACACAGAGCGAATTCTGGCATTCGGGTATGGTACCCAACACAAGCCCAGGCCCGCACGCGAAAGAACCAGCATCAGAAGCGATGAGAGGGGCGGATAAGGAGAGGCTATTGACAGGCGAGCAATCACACCCCAAATACGAGCAATAACAAAAACGGTAGACGCAGCTAACCCGCCCACACCACCCAGTCCTGCTGTTCCTGATCCTCTCCGCCATCGACGTGGCCTTCAACGCGGCGGCGGGGCCCGCGGCGGTCGCGACGGGGGCGCACGTCAACAACGGCGACAGCGGGCCGCTGCCGGACGCGGCGCTCGGGATCGGGGCCGTGTCGGGCGCGACCAAGGCGGGGATCCTGGCCTTCGTCGGGTTCCTCGAGTTCGCCGACATCGGCGTCGCGTCCAAGCTGCTGCTCATCATCGTCGGCACCGTCTTTGGCGTGTCGGTGCTCATCACGGCGCAGGTGTGCAGCATGGTGCTGGGCGAGAGTCAGTGTTTTTTTTTTTCTTCTTCTCTTCTTTCTTTATATCTACCCTTATATGATAAAACTGTTATTATTGCGCTCATAGCGATGGCGGTTATTGCATTATCAGTGAGGTTCATCATGACTGACATGCACCACTTACACGCGAAAATAACAGCCCCATCCGAGCTCCTCAAAGCGGCCCTCGTTGCCGCTCTCCCGCTCCAATTCGAGGGCGTCGGCATGTACATCTGTAAGTCATGCAAATTTACTTTCCTATGTCGCGCGTCGTAAGGTTCATCCCCAGACAGATCCGCCCCTTGATCGCGCCACAATCTTATGAAGACCTTCAACTCTATGGGCCCACCGATCCGGCCCGGATTTTGGGTGGGGACGGCGGAGACGGCGGAGCGGGCCCGCCGCCGGCAATCTCATCGTGTCTTGACTCTTTTACTCGATGTTGGGGAAGATCGCTTTGTTTGTCGATCAGGGATGGAGAAAAATTCGTGCGGGGAAAAACCAACAGCCCCAACAAAGCTAACGCATCTCGATCCACACCCAAAACAGCAAGCAGCCACCACAGGGAAGAGAACAAGTCGGGCGGCCTTCGCACCCTCTCGGGCACATATCTGCAGATCATCGGATGGGACGCCCTCGGCGGCTACACCTTTGCGAGGATGGCCGAGAACCTGGGACGCCCCGTGTGCTCGCTGGGCGCCGCGGCGGCCGCGGGAGGCGTGTATGGAGTCTTGTCGGGAATCCCCAAGCTGATAGCGTACATTGCCTGGAGCTGGTTCCACAATAGAGATGGCTGAGATGAGATGTTGAGGAAGTCATCGGTGTAGTTGCTTAGTCACAAGAACACAAATGCAAATCACGCGAAATAACTCTTTGCAAGTAGTTCTATGCCAGATAAACTGTAGGATGAAGGTATGATGAGTTTCCAAAGGAGAGCGAGCGCATGGCTATGTATACATGTATGTACAATTGTGAAAATGAGCGTGTGTGTATTATGGTATTATCCAGCAACTCGTGAGAAACCCTGCCCAGGCGCACTTTTGTTTACGCGTACTTGACGCAGAGGATGTTCTTGCAGTTGATATCCATGATGTCCTTGATCTTGATGGCGCCAGAGAGCTCGCTGTACTTGAGCTCGTCGTCCAGCGTGGCCGGCTCGGAGATGACCTCGGCCATGCCGGGGACCAGGTTGAAGGGCTTGGCCCACTCCTTGCGCGGGCCGCTGAAGTCCGACTTGCGCTCGGGCCAGTCCTTGGCCTGCCACTCGGCCCAGATCCTGTCGAGGTTGGCGTGGTGGAGGTAGAAGAGCGCGTCACCCGGGCTGGAGTTGACGTTGGCGACGTCGCCAGTGTTGCCACCGACACCAATGTGGCCACCGCCGTGCAGGGTGATATCGTTAGGCATCAGGCCGCCCTGGAGGCCAATGTTGAACTGCATGAAGTCGGGCTGGTCGAGGACGCGGTCGACGACGCCCTGGTTGGACGAGTGCGAGATGAGCCAGGGGCTGATGTCGCGGCGCAGGCAGTGCGGCGCGAACTCGGTGCTGGCGCCCAGGCCCATCGACACGTTGCGCTTGGCAAAGGGGCCGTCCTTGACGCAGCCGCCGCCGGTGCGGCCGGGCACGACAAAGGGGACGTTGGGGAACTTGGAGGCAACATCGTCAGGGACGAAGTCGCCGTTGCCGCCGAAGCCGAACTCAGGGTCCCAGATGGGCGACTTCATGACGTCGGCCTCGCTGTTGCTGTCCAGCGACCAGTTCCAGTACCTGTGCACGCGACACACGGTTAGCACAGAGGCTCCAATCAGAACGCAAGCCACGCCACGTGCGTGGTGGAGTGCAGGCGAGGGACACTTACGGCTGGGAGCCCTTGTAGCCACATGTCTGGCGCAGCTCGGTCTCGTAGAGCGTGATGAACCAACGGTGCCATCTAGTATCGGACGCTATTAGTAACAGGTCCGAGGGTACACGCTAGGGAAAAGCGCCGGTGAAGCGACCGCTCGGATGTTGACCAGCGGGACCATGTCTTTGGTTCAAGAATGCACTTACGCCAGGAACGGGCCGTTCCAGTGGATATCCTGGGCGGAGATGTGGGTGGCGTGGAAGTCATCGAAACGAGACCTGGAGCCGGGGAAGAGGTGCTGCAGCTTGGGAGGAGCGTTCTGCAGGCACACAACAGCATCCAGGTAGGCCTTCCTCTCGGGCAGGCTCAGGGAGCGCCTTGATGTCGGAGCAGGGATAATGTTAGTCGATATTGTTCAGCACCGGCAGCTTGCATCCACGCACAAAGCCAGACATGTGACACATGTGTTACACGTGGCATTGCATGTTCAGGCACCAGGTAGCGAGTCGCAGCGGGACAAATGAGGTGCGGGGATAGTTTGATAGGGGTTTGGCTGCGTGGGTGGTAGTCGGCTCTGGGATCGGCTAGCGCTGGACCAGGAAAAGACCAACAGCATGAAAGGCAATATTGCGACACACTTACCACTCGCGACGGACGCTCGGGGCGGGCTTGCACTTGCCAGGGGCGGCCTGTGCGGCGCCAACGGAAAGGGCAGCCACGGCGGCGCAGAGCCAGGACGAGATGTCTTGCGAACGCATCTCGTTTTGACTTTTTTTTTTTTCTTTTTTTTTTCTTCGGCGGTTTGACGTGTGTCGAACCAACGTGCAGAGACAGACAGGGACTCGGCGGTCTGATGGTGCTCTCGTCGGAACTTGCTGGGGGCAAACTCTACTGGACAGGAGAGAGGCTGGAGGAAACCATGGGACGGGACACCGAGCACAACCTCGTGTCAGGGAGCCCAAAGGCTTCCTTTTATCGAACGTGCCGGCGACTCGGCGCCGGCACAACGTGGCCAGGCCGAGAGAGCACGATGAGCCCGAGCGGGCAAGGGCCAACATGGGCCCGCATCTCGCTCAATACGGGAGTGCGGAGAAGGCCTCATCTAACGGGCGTGGCCCATGCAATGCGTGGCGTGGCGTCGTGACCGCGGGCTCTACCTTGCAGTACCCGGGGACGTTGGGCGAATGCGAGTCTGTCGAAAACCCCAAGACTATTGGAAAGGGGCCCCCCCCCCCTTTTCGGATCCGGGTGGGTGGTGGTGCTGAGGTTCCACCGCCATCTTCTTGCCAAGATCCTTCCATCCCATGGCTTCCAGCGAGCCCCACGGCCCCTCCCGATGCGGCGCGGGCTTTTCTCAGTCTTGGGCGAACGAGGGACGAACGGGAATTTCTGGTGCCGGCCAGGTGGTGCTTGGCCGACACATTCATATCATGCAGTGTAACCAAACCTCGAACCAGGTCCTCTTGCTCCCGGCCGGTTCACCGAGCCAAGGAACTAACATCCGCTCACAGTCACAGTTGGTGACACAAGCGAACTCACGCAACCTTGGGTGCGGTCAAGAAGCACACCGAACGAACTACTCCCACAAGAGCAAATATAGACAAGAATCCCTGCTTCTGCAATGCAGGCACGGCAAGCGAAGGACCGAGGCTTGCATGGGCTGAAGAATAAAAAGTCGAGGCGGGCAGGCATCGGAAGATGGCTGGCTAATGAGAAGGGGAGATGAAAAAGCGCGGCGCTGGGGTTGCAGAAACAGAGTCGAAAAGAGAGGGGGTGGCGCCGCCCCAGCTGGGCGAGGCAGGATTCCCAACGTTCTTTTTCCGGCGGACGGATTCTGAATCCCATTGCCTCAGGTCGGCGGCGCCTGTGGGCATGACTCGTGGCGCTGCCGATTCTGTCCGGGGGATGCCAGGCCTCAACAGCCCGGTGAGCGTGCTGGGCCACGCGTGCCCACGCTTCATGGGGAAATCACGATTTTCGGCAGCTGCGTGCACTGACTGCCTGGAGCACAGAGCCGCGGCACGCAACAGGCAGGCAGGTACCACGATGACCTAAGAAAAATGAGGGCTGATCGACTTGACCCCATCAAACTAACTCTCATTTGAATTTAGGTGAGCGTGGGTACCTACATGCTCCACTGAGCTTGGCCTTCTCGTTATTACGTCCCCACACCGTGGGACCGGTCTGACAGCAGAATATTGGCAAAAGCACGGTGACCTAAGAAAAAATGAGAGGTCGATCGACTTGATCCCCACCAAACCAACTCTCATTTAAATTTAGGTGAGCGTGAAAAGCAAAGTTTGAATTTGAATTTGATCCTGCCCAGCTGCGACGAACTCGTGCGGCTGCAAAAGCAAAGCAAAAAGCAGGGTTTGGGCTCTATATTGCTCGTAAGGATTGGGGACCCCCCCCCCCTTCAGGCCTCGTGGCAATTAACCAGGATGTCAACGATGTCATGTGACAAACCTAGCCGAGCCGCGGCGGATGAGGACGGATGTTGCAGCTAATGAAAACCGAAAAACTAAAGGGGATGGGACGGCGAGTAGCGAGGTGGGAGGCGTGTTACTAAATCCAGAGTACTACATATGCATTCAGGGGTTTTTGCGCAATATCTGCACGCATTATAGTCCACGGTCGTATTCTGCGAATGGCACCTTGCAGTGACTCAAGTGTGGTTCCGGTGGCTGTTGGTTACTGTGTAACCGGCAGAGAATAGGAGATGGCAGGCGAATGGCAGGCGAATGACAGGCGAATGGCAGGCGAATGACAGGCGAATGGCAGGCGAATGACAGGCGAATGGCAGGCAATGAGTCGGCAGAGGGCAAAAAAAAAAAGGGAGTCTGTTCGCACGATCTCACGAATCGGATGCGCCCGACACAAGATCCGCAAGCACAGTGGGACTCCATCTTCGGTGTCCGACTGTCAAGAATTACCAGTGTCACTACCCGCCGCCGGGTCTTTGATCTGTCGGGGCTCGACTGTCTCCGCTCTGCGGTTCAATCCTCTATGCGCAGGAGTGACAGCACCAACGAAAGGACCCTCTCGAGAAAAATCCAGGGTTCACCCCAGAGAAACTCACCCCAGAGAAACTCACCCCACTGGATGAAGGGCCACCCACCAGGAGCTGGAGATTGCCCAGATGCTCAGTAAGCACACTGTGGTCGCCTCACCAGCTAGGGCTCAGCTAGGAGCGGGCTAAAGAAGGTCCATGTGCCATACACGCGACAAAAAGAGATCCCCGAGGGACAAACCCTTTTTGTTCACCCTAAAAAAAGCCTCTTTTTTGTATTGCCTGCGACACGAGGACGCCCAGAGCCCGGGCTGGGGGTTTCTGGGGGGACTCGACCAGATGGCGCGATGCCAGCACATGAAGGCAAGGACCTCGCCCGCATGTTGGCTCCACTTGTCCTCGGGGGTGCAGGGCCAGGTTTCCCGCTTTGTACTGGGCAAGAGGTTGTGGTGTGATTTTCTTCAGGTGGCCCTGGTCCGGCTGGCCGGATGTCGAGCTGAAAGAAAAGAAGCACGAGAGAAAAAAAGGACCGCCGCGCAAGCTGAGGGACGGATGAATTCCCTGTCCAGGAAGCTGACTCGTGACTTGCGGGAGCAGGGGCACGAGGAAGGGCCGGCCGCTATTTATCAATTTATTAGCTTAAAAAATATTTCGAAGCAACCCGATGACAAGCGAGAAGAAGGGGTCGAAACCAGCCAACGAGGACGCCCGTTACGCCCAATGTTGGAGATAGAGACGGGCCCCTCCGGCTGTTGTTTCGGCGCCTCATGCCTTTTTTTTTTTTTTTTTTTTTTTTTTAATGGACAAAAACGTGAGTGAAAAATACGTAGGTCTAATCGGTAAATAAGGGCCCAGGGATAGGTCCCGCGCTACACGGAGGGCTATCCTGGCTCGTCCCAGCAGAAAACTCAGAAGTCAACTCACAGGAAACCCAATCAGTGTGGTGCTGGATTCCGTGAGGGGGCAGATGTATCTTTTCGAACTGGGTGATTTTTCTCGTTCAAAAATCTGCGATTGGACCGCCTGGAGCGTGGGGCCCCTAACAGGTATCCCTAGGCGCCGTTATTTTCGCACGAAACCTACGTAGGAAAAGCCAAGCTACCTCGGCAGGCAGATGGAGGCCGGTCATTCCTCGGACGCCCGCGGCGCTACAGTCGCCAAACCGTCTGGTGGCGGCACATAGAGTGCAACTGTTTCCAACCGTTTCGTCGGCCATCGTTTCTGTTGCACACCGGCTGTTGTTATTTCTGTTATCAAACTATCATTTGCGGTCCCCCCATCTCTGCTTCCTTCATCGGGTTCAGATCTGGTAATCGACCGGTTCGCGCACATCAGGGCCAACCACGTGGGGGGGAGCTGCTCGTGGCTCCCATGCCTCGACAGAAAGAGACGGTGCGCGAACACGATAGAGCAGGAGCAGAAAAAAAAAAAAAAAAAAAAAAAACCACACCCGAAGCGAGCGGGACACGAAAGGATGGGATGCCCGCAGTTCCTGATAATGAGTTCGCGCATATGCGAGCAGGGCTCCGCCGACGTGCTTCTCACTCGTGGGAAACCTGTCCGTCCGGATGCATGAGCGGTAATCCCCAGACGAGCGGGAGTGGTAGCGGTGGTGGATGCGTCGTCTCGCGCGTGCGTGACCTTACGTTTTTTTTTTTTTTTCCCTTTCAGGGGCGGAGGCTGAAGGCACCGGCTGGAACCGGCAAGGTTGCCGGGACGCCACCATGGATGGCCTCTTCCCACACATGCCGCTACTGTGCCTGACGCAGGGCATGGGTCAGCACAGGTGCAGTGAGAGAGGAAAAAGCTGACCGAGAAAGGACCACCGGACGGGACCGGAGAAAGCGGAGTCTCTCTCTTGAGCGGGCCTGAGAAAAAAAAGGAAGGAGGGAATTTCTAGATGCAATATCTGAATATTTCCCATAAACATCCCCCCGCGTCCCCCCGGCCGATTCGCAATGCTTTTTTCCTGCCCTGCTTCTGCTTCCTCTCGCCTTCCCTTGTCTTGCTACGGATGTTATATCCATCCCATGATTCCCACCACCCCCACGGTCTAGACTGACGCAAGACACTGGGGAACGAACTGCGGCTGCGCTGTCAGGCACGAGGCAAAAGCAAGGGGTCCTCGCTACCACGGCCGCCGATTGATCACACAGACGGAGAGACACCGCCGATCTTTCCCAGCAAGCAACCGACAAGCCACCAGCAAGAGCTGCCCAAAGCCAACCCGGACCAACACCAACCCGACAGCAAAAAAAAAAAACAAATTAAATAAGAATCAGAACAACAACATCATGAGTAGCCCAACAGGCTTGCCGCCCTCGGGGGCACCACCACCAGGAGGGCCTCCGCCGACGCTGCCGGCAGTGACGGGCCCTCTCCCTCCCGCGTCCGGGATCCTCCGCGGCACGCCGGGCTACCTGGGCGACAGGACCGTGACGCTCAACATCGTCATGATCGTCTTCTCCGTCATCTTCGTCGGGCTGCGCCTCTACTCGCGCCTCTACGTCGCCAAGCGGCCCGGGCTCGACGACGCCATATCCGTCCTGGCCCTCGGTGCGCTGCTGGCCTTGTCTGCCATGGATATCAGGTGTATGTTTTTCCAGTCCCTCTCCGCCTCAGTCCTGAGACATCTAGGTGACTGACCGTTGCAAAATCTCCAGTGGTCGAACACGGCACCGGCGCGCACATCCAGTTCGTCCCGCCGGAGTATCTGCTCGGCTTCTTTGATGCGCTCGCCACGCAGAGCCTGCTCTACTTCTGGGCCGTCTGCCTCATGCGCATGCAGATCGTCGCCTTTTTGCCCGGCATCCACCCGGGCAACAAGCCCTACAAGCTGATGGTCTGGGGCATCGGCACCGTCACCGTCGTCTCCACCATTGTCGTTTTCTGCCTGCGCATTTTCTCCTGCAGGCCCATCTCGTATGATAGATACCCTTCTCCTACGTCCCCAACTGAAGCAGGGCTCTGGACTAACATGTGATGTTTCTGTGTTCAATAGCGCCTTCTGGCTTCCTCCCTTCATGACCGCGGACCAGTGCATGGACGCCAACGCGGTTGACATCATCCTCAACGTGCACTCGATCTTGGGCATCACCATCGACCTGTTCCTCGTCGCGCTGCCCGTGTGGGTCATCTGGGACAAAATGATGCTGTCGACGCGCAAGTGGCGGGTCCTGATGGTCATGAGCGTCGGCATATTCGCAGTCATCACGGGCATCGTGCGATACGCCCTGATCCGGACGACACCTTTCCAATTGGACGCGTGAGTATTTCACCGTATTTTTTCCGTCCCGCCTTTCTTTCCTCTTTTTTTTTTTTTCTTTCGGTTGCGGTTTTTGGGTTTCATCTTGTTTTCGCAACCCTCCCCTTCACTCCCTTTACCCCTGAAACAGAGCCTCACTCTTGGCATCCGAAAAACCCCTGCCAGGATCCTCCTCCGCCCCCAAAACCCCTCAAATTCTCCGGCAGCTTATGCTGACCCCGTTTTGTCCTCCCAAACAGAACCTACAGCATGGCGACCATCGGCCTCTGGACCGTGCTCGAGGGCCACGTCGGGCTGTGGTGCGGCTGCTTCCCCGCCATGCAACCCGTGCTCCGGCAGCTGCTGTCCAGCATCGGCCAGTCGCACCTCCTCACGCGCATGGGCTACGGCACCGGCACGCGCAACCCGGGCACCAAGGGCGGCACCGGCGGCGGCTACGGCGTCGGCGGCGGCAAGCTCAGCGGTGCCAGCAGCAGCATCGGGAGCGCCCTGCGCAGCGGCAAGCACGGCGGCGCCCAGCGTGTCGGCTCCGACGACGACCTCGCCGCCCTCGGCAGGATGCACGGTACCCCCAAGGTCGGAAGTGTGGAGGAGTTTGAGATGGCCAAGCCGGGCGCGGCGAAGCTGCGTGGCGGTGGTAAAGATGACGACGTGGAGGATGGTGGCCTGAGGTTGCCGATCATGAAGAGCACGACGGTCGAGCTCCGCTTTGAGGACGGGCACCTGCCGCAGATGAACGCTGACGGCAGGAGGAGGAACGATTCCGAGGGCACGTGGAGGGGCCGATGAGACGGGTGGGTTCTGGGCAATGGGAAAAAAAAGGTAAAAAAAAAAAAAACAAGAAAAAAAAACATGGGCGACATTACTCTACTAATTGACTGGGCTCTTTCTTCTGCCTTGTGGCTTCACTGTTGCGAGACTTGGCTGCGTGTATATAGTACAACTACCCCTATGGATGGATGGACGGGATGGGATCCAACGGGCCGTTCTAGGCAGGGGTTTCTTGATACCAGAGAGGACAGAGGAGTTCTCTCGGCGGACATGTACTCTAGTGTGAATTTTGGATACTCGATGGCGTCAGGAGCGCCGCGTGCAAGCGACGACAATCTACAACACCGTGTCAAACAAGTCGAGCTTTCACATCGACGATTATCCATTCATGTACGTGCGACACCTCACTCGTATCAATAATTATACACGTGCAATTCATTGCAACAAAATCTCCGACCTAATCATTTCCCCAGCACCCCGAACATCTTTCATGTTTCCTCATTCTTTGTCTCATCATGGCGCCGCGTTGGAGGCGCACGACCAGGGCCTAGTGACGCGCTCGGTCGCGATGGCCTCGATGGAGGCCCACAGGCCGAGGACGCAGATCAGCAGACCGGTGATGAAGAGGAGGACGTTCCCGGCGAAGCGGGCCGCCTGGCGCTTGCTCGAGAAGAAGTTGCCCCAGTGCATCCAGAGCCAAAAGACGCCCGGCAGGCCAAAGGAGAACCACGAGGCGAATATGGCGGCGACGATTCCCAGCAGGCTGTTGAACACGGGGATGGACTCGGCGATGACCATGCTGAGGGCCCAGAGGCCGCACACGATGGCGAGCCAGGTGGCGCCCGAGAGCTTGGTGCGGCGGACGGCGTGCTTGGAGTCGCGGAAGATGCGGGCAAAGATGTACTTTGCCGCGACGTGGCCGTAGATGACGCCCGCGATGACGATGGTCGGGATGGCGATGCCCCAGATGGCCTTGCGCATGGTGCGCGACGCGGCGGCGGACAGCGCGGGCGAGGGCACGTCCGGCCCCACGCAGACGTAGATGACGATGGCGGCGAGCAGGTACAGCGTCGTGTCGACGACCTGGAGCAGCGCGAGGGCCTTGGGGAAGTCCTCGGGCTTCTTGAACTCGCCGATGACGCTGAAGAAGCACGAGTGGCTCGAGAAGGCAACGGCGATGTTTGTGACGGCCAGCATGGCCGACGTGAAGGGGATCTCGCGCGCGACCTCGACGGCCTTTGAGCCGATGGGCCGCTCGTAGGCGACGTCGCCGATGGTGACGAGCACGGCCACGATGATGGAGACGCACGAGGCCATGGACATCCAGGCCGTGTACTTGAGCGTGCGCGGGAAGTTGAGCACGGCGAAGACGCCGAGCCCGACGACGGCCCAGACGATGGTGCAGGTGCTCGAGTCGGTCAGGGTGTTGAGGCAGATGGTCCAGGTCAGCAGGTGGCTGGCCATAACGAAGACCTGGAAGATGACCTGCGCCCAGCCAAAGACCTCCTGGAAGAGGGGCCCCATGCCGATGGACTTGCCGACGACCTCGAGCGCGTCGCCAAAGTTCTGGACGTAGGGGTAGGCGGCGCGGAACTCGGCCAGGACCATGCCCGAGTAGGTCGAGAGGGTCGACATGAACACGATCAGGACGATGCCCGGCGCCAGGCCGACGGTGGCCAGGACCGAGGGCAGCGAGAGGATGCCGAGCGAGACGGTCTCTGCGATGAGGACGATGCCGCCCTGCCACCAGTTCAGAGTCTTGTAGTCGATCAGCTCGCCCTCCTCTCTCGTCCAGACGCTGGCCTGCTCGGGCGGCGGCGGCGGGGGCTGCTGCTCCGTCTGCTGCTCCTTGGTGCCAGCAGGCGCGGGCGCCTCTGGCTTGGTAGCCGCTGCTTCCGACTCGGCACCCATGATGGAAGGATGAGGATAAGGACGATCAAGTCCTGAGGGGCGATCCGAGGGTGGTGGTCTTGGTGCTGTCGGCTCTTGACGGACAGCAGCGAGCTAGGGGAGTCTGCTAGGGAGAGAAGGCAGATGGGGACCTGGCTGGCAGAAGAAGATGGTGAAGAGGAGGGGAAAACACGGCGCGAAGACTCATGCTTGCGGCGGCCATGTCATGAGAGCACGGGGCGCGCCCCCAGGACAGAGCGGAGCAGCGCAACAGCGACATCGGCGAGGGCAACCCCAGAGTCCCAGGCCTCGATCCCGGAACCAAATCCACTCGGTGTCCAGATGCGGATCTGGACCCTGCGTGAGAAGGACATAATAGCGGGCGTGTCGTTGGTCAATGGCCTCAGACTTCCGGAGCAGGAAATTTTGTTTGTCTTTCTGGGCGTGCCAAAACTCCACCGGTTGGCAAATCGTTACGTGATGCTATCCACGCCTAATAGCCGTGCCAGCTCCACAGCGGCTCCATCGATGATATCAGGGGCGAGGGTTCGGCCGAGGGCCACGACTCGGGTTCGTCGCCGCCGCATGGAGCCTCGCGGGGCTGAGCCATGGGTCACCCCAGACGCCACGGGCAGAGATTTCGCGCGCGCAGATGTGGGCTGATGGTTTTGTCTGCGTTATGTTTTTCTGGGGTCGCCCGGGGACCGCGCCTTGGGGTCAACGGCGGGCAGCTGCAGGTTCAAAGTCTGCTTGGCCGCGGCTCCGGGAATCCGGACTGGCCCTTCTCGGCGGCGGTTCGATGCGTGTGCCGTGCAGGAGGTTTGAGTTTGTCCCCGGCCGCGGGAGCTAAACTCTAAGACCCGGCCAATAGGACGAGGCGTGATTGAGCGCAAGGGAAAGCGAGAGTGCTGGGCTCCAAGTGCCGGGCTTGGGGTCTTGGACGGACGGGAGAAAAGCCGTGCAAGGGGTAAATTAGGCCTGGATGGACAGGCATTATTCGTGTGTTCTCTCATCGCATTCGTGGTTTGTCATTCATGCCCGCCCGCGCCGCTCTCCAGACCCCGAATCCCGCTCCCCAAGGCCCCAAACAGCCACGCAACCACGATGCATTCCTCCCGTGGCGGCCCTACGTGGGGGACAACGGCCAACCGGAGCCAGGAACGCGACTATTGACCCCGTGCCGACCGAGGCGCTGCGTCATGGACAGCTCAGTTCGCATCGGCCTGCATCCGCGCCATCGTGTCTTATTGGCTCGCGGGTCGCTGCCGGCCGGCCATCTTGGGCTGCACTGCGATGCAACACGCAGGTAAATGTGATTTTGCAGGTTTCATGTCGCTGGGTTTTTTTGCTTCTTTCCTGTCAGAATCCGAGGCGTCCATTTGGGGTCGATCGCTTGTCTGCTGCTTGGTAATCACGAATCGGAGAGACAGGTTTAGCGCTCGATCAAATCGTCCCTTGGCTGCTTTGGTTCAATGTCATCGGATTCCTCGGGCATCCGCCGTAGCACCTAAAACATATCCCATCCCGCCTCTGCGCTTTTCGTCTGGCCTCGCCTCGCCGACAGCTTCCCGTCACCCAGATCTGCCCCGGGGACACCCCTCGCTGATAAGCTGCCGTCCGGGTCCAGCCGTTGTGTGCCCGCGCTTTGAGCCATGGCTGTCCCTGCCACGACTCGATAAGAAATCGCCCCTTTCCGCATCCTCACGTCGCGCCCAGGGATACACGCTGTCCGATCCGTGCCTGGTATTCCGACGCGGCGAGGAGACGCGACAGCTTCGACTGATTATTTGGTGATTGGACTTTTTGGATTGCTTGGGAGTTCCGTGCCGTCGAGCCGCGCATAGCTTCGATATTTTGTCCGCCACCTCCGTCAGCCAAGATACCTCGGTATCTCCGAGGTCCCCACATTGGCGACAATGTCCGTCGACGGCGCGGCGACGGAGAACACCTCCCTGCTGCGCGCTGTCGCCGGCGCCGGCGGTGGTCAGCAAGGCCTGCTTCCCGGTCGCCAGGGAAGCTCCTCTGAGCATGCGCCAGCATCAGGAAGCGGCGCGACCTGGGCCGGCTCTGATGCTGAGTTCGCCAACAGGCCCAAGTGGAGGAGGCCTTCGGTAGGAGCCCCCGCCCCCTGTCTGGAGTCAGCCATGACTTGAACTAACAGTTGCACGAACAAAAGGTCTACTGGCTGATCGGACCTTATGTCCTCTTCACTCTGGCCTTTGGAGGCTCCATCGTGCCCAAGATCAACCTGATCATTGAGCTCGTGTGCAGCCGCTACCTGAGCGAGCGATCGGCCAGTGACCCAACCCTGGTCTTCGCCCCCGTCATCCCGGGAGGCGATAACCCGCAGTGCAAGGAGAATCCGGCCGTCCAGAGCAAGGTGGCTGCCTTTAACATGCTCCTCAGCCTCGTCACCGGCTCCCTGAGCGCCTTCACCGTGCCCAAGATCGGCTCCTTATCGGATCGCCACGGCCGCAAGCACCTGCTGATCGTCGCCTCGTGCGGTGGCATCGTCGGCGAGACCGTCATGATCCTAGCCGCCAAGTACCCCGAGACCGTCCACTACAACTGGCTGATCCTCGGCGCTGTCGTCGACGGCCTGGCCGGTTCCTTCACAGCCGGTGGCGTCGTCAGCCACTCGTACACGGCCGACTGCACCCCGCCCTCGAAGCGTGCCGTCGCCATCGGCTACCTCCACGCTTGCCTGTACGCCGGCCTGGCCCTGGGGCCCGTCTTGGCCGGCTACATGGTCGAGAAGTGGACGCACGAGCTCGTCTCCGTCTTCTACGTGACCCTGGCCTGCCACGTCTTCTTCGTGCTTTTCGTCCTGCTCATAGTGCCCGAGTCCGTGCCCCGCAAGCGCCAGCTGATGGCCCGCGAGAAGCACGCCGAGGTCGCCGCAGTAGCTCGCGCTCTCGCCGACGCCACTGCCGCGAGCTCCGGCAGTGGGCCCCTCGGCACCTTCTTCGCCAGACTCTCTGCCGCGGCTTTCAGCGGCACAAGCCCGCTCGAGCCGCTCCGGGCGCTGTGGCCTAAGGGGGCGGGGTCTAGCGCCAGGCTGAGGCGCAACATCGTCTTCTTGGCCACCATCGACACGATCCTGCTCGGCATGGCCATGGGGGCCGGGCAGGTCATCATCATGTACACCGGCTTCATGTTCGGTTGGACCAACCTGCAGACGTCCGAGTTCGTCTCGTTGACCTCGGTCGTCCGCGTCGTCGTCCTCCTCGGTGTCCTCCCGCTCGTCAACTACCTGTTCCGCACTCGTCGCCGCTCTGCTGCTGCTGCCGCCAGCGGCGACGTCCCAGAGAAGAACGCTGGCGCCGACGAGGTGGACCTCTGGGTCCTCCGGGCGGCCGTCGCGTCGGACGTGCTGGGCGTGACCGGATACGTGTTTGCGCGCTCGCCCGCCCTCTTCGTGGCCAGCGGCGTCGTGACGGCCATGGGCGGGCTAGGAGCCGCGACGACGCAGACGGCGCTCACCAAGCACGTGCCACCGGAGAGCGTCGGCGCTCTGCTTGGCGCCATCGGCCTGCTTCACGCCGTCGCCAGGATCCTGGCGCCCCTGGCGATCGGCGGCCTGTACGCCGCCACCGTGGGGTACTTCCCCCAGTCCCCGTTTGTCCTCTTGCTGGCCACGTTTGCTGGCACCTTAGTTCTTGCCTTTTTCATCCGGCCTCATGGTAAGTTCGAGAATTGTCATCCTTTTCCTTGCCCTCGGTTCTTGTTTGTTGATATTTGCTGACTGGGAATCCGCGGCCGTTCAGTATATATGAAGGACGAGGCCGAAGACACTCACGCCTCGCACAGGCGGGAATGGGATCACGACGGTCTTCTTTCCGACGATGAAGTCGTGCCTGTCACGTAGGGCGTAGCGGGCGGGGCAGCGTCTGATGATAAGTTTGCGTGACCATAGACGGGATTGTACATGTACGCATAGACTCGGTATAAACCTCTCGCCGAGGCCTTTGAGTTCTGGTGCAAGAGGAGAGCGGGAGAGGATTCATCCATCAAACTTAGACCTTTTCTATCTCCTTGCGGATAATTTCAGTTGAACCTGAAGACTAGGGATTTTTTTTTAGTAATGTACGCCAGCTACAAGCGGTTTGAGAATCAGGAACATGTGTCTTAGGGTACCTGTCAATCATTTGAGTGCACGAAAGAAAGACCCATTAGATACATGTGAAGGTCTATTATAGTCACGAGATTCTGCGGGGGAAGCCTGTGCGTCCAAGTACTTCTCCTTGTCGACAATCGCCCCACCCAAGCAATTGAGGCACGCACCAGCGACTTCCCCACACTGAACCAGCAGCGTCGCGCTAAGGTACCGCGTCAGCGCGAGGAGCGTCGATAACGAGGAATCAATCAATCATTCGCCATCTCGCCGCAGCGAACTATCATCGACTGTCCGCCCGACACGCTGCCGTAGACAAGCACCAGATCCACGTGGCGCGTGGCGCAGGCCTAGGCGGGCACGGGTCGGGCAAACACCGACAATCGCTCCGCGCACCGACGCCCCGATTCGCGATGGACCTGCTGTTCGACCGGCTGGGCGACGATGCGACGGGTAGCTCGCAGTACGTCTGCAACACGGTCGACGACATCCGCACCAACCTCGAGGCCATCCTGCAGACCAAGACGACCGATGCTAAGGCCGAGCACACCACGGCGACATTCAAGCTGCCCGCCTCGGCGACGCTGAGGGTGGTCGTGACCGACGCCGAGAATGCCGCCCTCGAAGCCGCCGCCGCACTCGACCCGTCGCTGGGCGGCATGCGCCTCGCGGGCGGCCCGGCGCAGATCCTGGCCCTGGGCAATGGCTCCTACCAGCGCCCCATACGCATCCACGACGCCATCGCCAACCAGCCCCAGGACAACCCGTTCCTGCAGCGCGCCGCCGCCAAGAACATCACGGCCGCCCTGTCCCCCGCCAACGAGGTCGGCACCTCGTGGACCCCCCGGAGCATCTCTCGCGCCCCCGCCGGCTGGACCTTTGAGTACGTATGCAAGGACTCGCTGCAGGAATGGAAGCGCCAGTACGCCAAGGGCGCCGCCCTGCCCGTCGTCGGCCTGTCCAGCGGCAAGGACGGCCAGGACGCTATCAACATGAGCAGGCCCGCCTTCGATTGTCGCGGCACTGTGACCATCGTCTTCAACAGGCAGGCCAAGCAGATCGAGATCAAGTACCACCACACTCCGCTGCACAAGACGGTGGGCGAGCTGCTGGACTTTTTCACCCCGCCCCCTGAGCCGGTCATGCACAAGCGTCCACTGGATGGGGCAGCCGATGACGCCGAAGTAGCATCGCCTCAAAAGAAGAAGAGGAGGAAAAGCCAGAAGAATGCAGATCAGCAGGACGGCGGCGAAGGCGCAGAGGGCGGGGAGGACGGGGCTGCTACGGACGGTACCCCGGCCAAGACACCCAAGAAGAAACGGGCGTCGAAGCCCAAAAGGCCAAAGACTCCGGCCGAGAGCCAGCCGGCGGCCGCCGATGCCGCTGCAAATCCCGACGGGGATACGGTGGCTGTCGGGCCTGGCGGAGCGCTTCTCAACCTTCCGCCAGGCGAGGCGGCCAGGCGCCGGGAAGTGGCTAACAACCTGCTCTCGAGCAACGGCATCGACCCCGCAACCCTGTCGGAAGAGCAGTTCAATATCTTTTCAAACCAATCGCCCGAACTGCAGAAGGAGTCGCTGGCCATGCTCATGAAGTACGGCGCGGAACGGCTTAGGATCGTCCATCCCCCCAATCCCCCCAAAGATGCACAGGCCAGCCAGCCCGACGCCAGCGGTTCGGCGGAGGCTTCCCCTGCGCCCGAGACGGCCGACTTAGCTAAAAAGAGGCGCAAGTCTCGCAAGTCCGGGGCTGATGTCGATGCTGGTGCCGAGGAAGGGACTCCGTCCAAGTCCAAGGCGCCAAAACTCACACGAGGAAAATGTGACGGGTGCAAGGATAGAAATATAAAGGTGCGTCCGTTTTTGACATGTACCCCTTCCCTTTATTCTACCGTCTATCCCGTGCTAACCACGCTATCCCTATAGTGCTCTAAGAACAAGCCTAGCTGCGATGAGTGCCAGGCCGAGGGCATGGAGTGCGTCTATCAGATTCAGCAGACAAAGGGTCCCAGGGGCCAAAAATCGGACAAGTTTGTCCAGGAATCTCCTGAAGCCGAGGGGGAAACCCAAGAGCAACAAAAACCTGATGAGCCGGAAGAGCAAGAGGAGCCGGAAGAGCAAGAGGAGCAGGAAGAGCCGGTTCAGGAACAGGCGGGGCAGACTCAGGAGCCGGAGGAGGAAGAAGAGGAGCCGGACGATCTCCCCTCCCCTGGCTTTGGACAGCCGAGAACTACTGATGGTTGGAACCAAGCTTCCGCCCCTGACTTGTCAACCTATCAGCATCAAGTCGAGGAAACAGTTCCGACAACAACTGGGCTAGCATTTCCTCAGGACCTTGGAGGATATGTGGATCACACATCCATCCAGGTTGTGGAGGAACCTGCGCCAGTTGAGCCGGTACCTGAGGTCCACCACGTCCAACATGTCGAGCCTGTTCAGCAGCCCATGGCCCATGTTACCCGCAACGGTAGTGGTCGTCACAGCTTGCCAACAGGACAGCGCTCACAGGCAGCAGTCGTGCCACCGGCAGCTGTGGAGAATACAGCATCCTCATCCTCCACCGACTGGCATCTTCCCATTTCGTCAGCGGCATCCATGGCATCGACGCTGCCGACTGCCGATTCCAATGCTGCAGCAGCCCTTGGCTACCACATGCGCACAAGATCCCGCGCATCGTTACCGGCTACAGATTATGCGTCTCAGGCCATAACGCACCACGGGTTGCCTGATGTTCCGGTTTTGCCACAGGCGGCAGCGCAGCGACAAAGTCAACCTTCGCCTGAGGTACAAACATACCAGCAGCCCGTCTCGCAGCCCATTGCGCAGCCGTCTGGGTCAAAATCGGGGCAGAGCCAGAGGCCACTGAGCCGGAATGTGCACGCCGTCCAGGGCTCCTCGCAAGACCGACAACAACAACAACAACCCCAAGCAGTAGCGACCAACGCGTCGGCTTATGGGTCCTCGACAGCTGCGGCAACTAATGCTTCCGGTGGAGTGTCGGTGCAGGACCCCTATGCGCAATACTACAACAACCTGAACACAACCAACAATGCAGCGACGACCGTCGCCGACCAAAGCAATGCGGGCATCGCATACACGCCATATTCGAACCAACCCGCTTCGACCGCGACCTCCACCTACAACTACGACACGGGTGGCTACAACGCTCGCTCTCACGCGTCGCAGTCGTACTCGAACCCGGTCACCCAAGCGACCGTATCTGCCTCGTACACGACCGCCAGTGCTAATAACACCAGCCAGTGGCCGAGCCAAACAACCCAGACCCGCGGCTCTCAGGTGTGCAACACGAACACGAACGCCACGACGAGCGCATCGTCGAATAGCCGACACGCCCATCCCGGCACGTCAAACTCGCCCGCCCTCCAGGGGTTCAGCGTGCGGCCGCCATCAAGCTCTCCCCACACTAGAAGCGCAGGCCGGGCATCGTACCATCAGCAGCAGCAGCAACACCACCAAGCGCCGCAGGTACAACAGCAAGCACAGCCGCAGCGTCATCAACAGCAACAGCAGCAACAGCAGCAGCACCAACAGCAGCAGCAAAAGCACCAACAACAAGACTATGGATCCTATCTGCAGCAGCCGCAGCAGCATGCTTCTTCCAACCATCAGCAGCAGCAGCAGCAGCAGCAGCAGCAGCAGCAGCAACCACAGCAGCAGCAGACGCAGCAGAGCTGGTACGGGTTCAATGCTGTTAACGGCAGCAATGGCGGGTATGGGGCGGCCAACTTGCAGCAGTCCTCGGCCAACGGCGCTTATGGGGCGACGCACGCCGGGGGCGGCTCGAGCTCGTATGCCCAGCAGCAACAGCAGCAGCAGCACCGCTCGATGAACATGCAGAGCAGCACGCACGGCACCATGGAGGCGGGCGATGCTCTGTACAACCTGCTGCAGAACAACTTGCTGCAGAACAACCAGGGCCACTAGGGGAGAACTGTGGCCTGGGTAGATACTTGGTAATCAGGATTCTCTGATTAACAAGGAAGGGGGAGCTTTTATTATGTATTTTGACGGAGTCGAAAGGGAAGGCGGTAGGGGCCTGGTTCATGGACAAACTCGTGTGATATGGTTATGGTATTCCCCTTTTTATCTTCGACCTGTGTTGTCTTTTTCTCTAATTCTGCGTATATCCATCTAGCCGGATGCATTTTATACCCGAACATGCCAGCCAGCCACAGAAGTCTTGCTTTTTCCATCTCCGTCTCGCCTGATCTATTTGTGGCTGCTGATCTGAAAAGAAGCCGCGTAACAAGACGGCCACGCTACCTTGTGCGCCTCGTATGGTTTTCTGTCTGGTGAGCATCATGGCTGCTGCAGTTAAGCTAGACGGAGAGACGGATATACACCGGGGGATACGACAGATAAAGGCATGCACAGATCCGCAAAAGCAGGCCCCTCGATGAGATAGACATGCCGTTACGTCACAAAATTTATTTTTATTTGTACAGTACATTCCGAAGGCGAGAGACACTCCTCTAACATGCTATCCAGCAAAGAGATGCCGCTACTACCTCTCCGGATTTTTTTGTCCCCACAGCAATCCTCACCTAGATGATCTCGCCAGGGTCTATATGCACGGGCTCCCACGGCCTGGCGCCCTCGGCCAGCATCTCGCTGGGGAGCCTGGTGTAGGAGCCGGGGCTGTAGAGGTACCAGGCCTTGAGGGCGTTCATGGCGGCGACGTGGCGGGCGTGGGGCAGGGTGGCGGCGGCGCCCTCGCCGAGCTTCTCGGCGCCGCTGAAGATGCCGACGACGAAGACGGGCGTCCGCGACGAGCGGCCCGTCTCGGACAGCATGCGGGCGACGGGCTGCTCGAAGGCCTCGCGCTTGCAGAGCGTGGCCAGCTCCCGGATCGGGTTCTTGAAGCCGAAGAGCGAGGCCAGGTCCAGGTGCCGCGACAGCACGTGGGCCTTGACGAAGGCGGCGGCGGCCTCGCGCCCGCAGTGGGCGTAGACGGCGCCCACGACAGCGCGCACCAGGTCCGCGTGCACGTTCTGGGCCTGCAGGCGCTTGTCGACCTTGATCTCGGGGAGGCCGTGCATGTCGTCGCTCTCCTCCTCGGCCGCCTTCTCCTTATTGGGCTGCTGCGGGGGGATGACGTCGCCGAACTCGTCGTCCATGACGACGCGGCTGTGCAGGCTGTGGTTCCAGCCGAACCTCTCGATGCGCTCGGCGTGGCCGCGCACGTAGCCCCACCTCGTGACGACGCCGCGGGGCTTGGTCACCGAGAACTGCAGCAGGCCCGGGTCGACCTCGTCTCCGGGCTCGGCGGCGGCCTCGACGCCCCACGACCGCGCGACCTGGGCGAGGGCCTCTGTCCCCGCGTAGCCCTTTGCGGCGGTGACGATGACGGAGAAGGGCAGGCGCGGGTAGGTGCAGACGAGCCACTCGTTGGCGTGGTAGTTGATGAGGGCGTGGCCGACGTAGGCCAGGTTCGAGTTGTTGAAGCGCGCGTCGTCGTCGGCGGACGGGTCGACGAGCGCGCGCGCGAGGGTCTGGAGCGGCAGCTTGGCGGGCAGCGACAGCCGCGCGTGCAGGGCCGCTAGCTTGGCCGAGCTCAGGGCGCGCTCCGGGGGTGGTGACGGGTACAGCCCCTCCTCCGCGGCCAGGGGGTCCTCATAGATGGCCTCGGCGGCGGCGGCGTGCTGTTGGCGGCGGGGTTGCTGCCATGGCTGTCGTATACTTGCTGCTGCGGGGGTCTGTGTGCGTGTTCTGGGGAAGGAGGTTGTGGCGATCGCTCGCGTGCTGGCGGGAGGGCATGGTGATGGCCGGGCGGCGAGCAGCTGGCCCGACCACCTCCCCAGACATACCCTCTTCATGGGGAGCCTGGTTGGCTGGTTTCTTGTGAGGGAAAGATGGCCCGTCAGTGGTATCACGGGCTGAGGTTAGACAATAAGAAAAAAGGCCTGGCCTTGAGCGTGGGCACGTCGTCAAGGTCGGCGCCAGACCCCAAGTATACAATTTCTACGATCCCTCTCTCCACACATCAGAAAAGTTTCGCCCAGACGATAGCCCGTCAATTGAGCTTTGCCCCACAATGCGGCACGAGGCTGCGCTGACATAATTGAGACCCGCCGCTGAGGTGTCCAATGAAATGCTCCCAGTTCGATACAAATGCCCGGTACCTCAAAAAGAAGTGGGCCTAATCGACAAGCTGCAGCCCAACCCAACACCACCAGCCGTCAAGTCCTCCACTGTCGGCTTTCGGAACATCACGACTTCAATCCACGACGCTCCGTCCGAACCGAACCCTTTACGCAGCCAGAAGCTACAGTCAAAATGGTAGGTCCCTCCTCCCCTACCCCTCGGCGCACACTCCGCTAACTAATTGATTCACAGGGTGGCGGTCCGAGAGTCGCGTAAGTTCAATTTGCCCCCTCGACGAGTGCGACCGAAAGGACCAACGATGCCGACGACACAAACACACCGCGAACGTGCCTGACAGCGCAACCCCCTGACCCAGATACCCCAAGCACGTTTGGTCGCCCGCCGGTGGCTGGTACGCCCGGCCGTCCAACTGGAAGGCGAACACGGCCGTCAGCCTCGTCGCCATCGCCGGAGTCACGGCCATGGTCTGGAAGATCAGCGCAGACCTCGAGGACCGGCCTCGCATGCCCGAGAAGGGTCGCTTCTACCCGAGTAGATAGTAGGTCTGCCCCGTGCGCTGGGGTGATACCGGACCCGCGTGGATGCCCAGCTCTACGGCGTCCGCCCCCGTGCCCGTATCAGGTACCCCGCATCGCATCCAGATGGCTAACCGCTTCTCATCGTAGCTGGAGCAAGCAGGTGATCGAGCACGAGCGCAGGGAGAGGGAAAAGGAGAGCAAGGCCGGCGAGCAGTCATCATAAAAGCATGTGTCTAGATGCCGGGCGCGCCTTTTACTCCTCTTGGTCCTGGGTGTACATAGATCGGGGTCGGGATCTCCAACCACAATCAATTCTCTTTTGCTTCGCTCAAAACCTCGATGAGGGCTCCACCTGCCACCAGAACATCTCAGACTTGCTTGATGACGTTCCAGACCGTTAAAATCTCTTTGCCCCACCAGTGGCTATTGAACAACAACCATGGACAACAAAGCGTGTCACGACACAATAGGTATTGTTTCGCACTAACATCTCTTTGAACCTTTCATTCCCGACGCCTCTATCGGACTAGATCTCTTGCTCGCGGCTATCACAAAGGGCCGGTAGTTAACGCCGTCTTTCAGTGATGCTTTGAAACCCCTATTTATTATCTCTTGATGTCTCACCACCCTGGCACTGCTCCGGGACATCCAGCAAGCCAACTTAGGTGTACTGATCTGGTATTCTCTTGTTTATTTCGACATCTCAAGTCCTCAGCCTCGATATATATCAACCAGTAAGCCCGACATGGCTCCCACCGAAAGCGCCACCGAGCTCGGGCATTTCATCCCGTTCCCCCGGGTCGTCTTTCTCCTGAACCCCGACAAGACCCAGGCGACAGAATGCCCGATCTGCACAGAGAATGCCCACTACCGCCGAGAGGCCAACAAATTCCCGGACAGCATGACCATCCTGCCGTGCGGCCACGTCTACTGCCGGTCCTGCGTCGGGAAGGCGCTGCTTGGCAAGCCGGGCCGGCCCGAGTGCCCGACCTGCCGCATGTCCCTCCGGTACCGGGGCTGCCCGCACTCGGTCAAGCCCAGGACCCTGCACGAGGAGACGGTGCTGCTGCTGCCCGACGTCATCAAGTCGGCCGACGAGCTCCCAGACTTGTGCCCGCGGTGCCGGCGGAACAAGGCGGTCGAGCACGCGAAAAAGCTCTACCCGGTCTTCTCCGGCGAGATCCAGCAGGCAACCGCGGCTTATAAAGAGAGACAGTCTGACTCCGCTCTGAAGGAGCTCAGCGACGCTGACAAGAAGGCGCACAGGATTCTCCTGTCTTCGTTCAACGTCAAGGCTCAGTTTGACTGGTAAGTTTGGACCTTTGAGTTGTTCCTTACCGTTTCTCCGCTTTTGACAAGCGGATAATTGCTTACCGGAGCAGGACTCTTGCTCTCTAATTATTTTTTTTTTTCTTCTTTTTTTTTTTTTTTTTTTTTTTTTTTAGATCACTATGATTCACAGAAAGATTTGCAAACCCGGTAGGCATACGTTTCCTAGATTCCTTTGAAAACTTGCGTGGTGATCCTTGCGTCAATATCGGCGAAAGTCAATTCGTTAGAAAATGCCTCCCGTGTAGCGCCAGGTGGTATCTGTCTTGTCTCAAAGGTGTTGGGGATAGCTACGAAGCTCGCCTTGAAGGATCTTGCTGGCGTTATAAATGCCAGCTACCGGCGCTGAATGAGCAATTCCTCTCTCCATTCTCTAGGGATAACCGGCATCCAGGAATCTCCTCAACTGCCTACCACCTAGGTAGTGCCGAGCTGATTGTCAGGGTCTGTTTCTGCAGGGTCTTGGCACTGCATTCCAGTCACGACGCCAATGCCGCACACGGTTATGGCTTACTGCGCCTACCTCTTTCCGGTTTTGCGCGATCTCCTTTGTTTCCCGAAGACATTACCACATCTCCCAAATGATCACCGTTTTGGTACATCTGCTTTCTTTGTTATTGTATATACCAAGCATGACAAAGGACTTGAATCCCTCGTTCACATCTGCCGGAGACAAAGCTTGTTCACGATGCTTATCCTCGAGCAAAAACATATATTGTATTCATCCAACAACGAAACCTACAACAAGCCACAAACCAGATGCACGTCACCCGGTCATAATTTCCGTTCATTGAGCCTTGTCTACTTCTACACAGCACTCCATAGATGTGGACATGGGTGTTGATATGATGGATATTGACATGGCCAGCCCATTCCCCACGTCGCCGCGTGAGGTCACCTCGTTCTGGGAGCCTTTCGCCATACCAGAGGAGAGGCATAGTCCAGCAGCCTTGGTGCCTCAGGAACCGGGTAATGCCGCGACGAACACCGTATACGAGAGGCACTCGAGAAAAAGACTGGCCGAAGAAGCATCCAAAACCGTCGGGGCCGACCCCCGATACTCGAATCCACCGGCTCTTTCCGAGTCAACAGCCGCCTACGCCATATCAAGCGATCAAGGCGGCAGCAGCTACTCGCCCGCCCTAGAGGTCCGAGGGCACCCTCAACCTCCACCAAAGCGCAGGCAGATCCTGCCAACCGCTCCTAGGACACTCAGCCACGACGGCACCTACGCGACAGGCGCAAGAAGACAAGACCCCACAGCTCCGGGAGGCATACCGAGCACGAACACAGACTCCACAGGCCAGACTCCCCGACACGACGGCAACAACAACCTCAGGCAAGACGCACAAGAAAACTACGATCCGCACAACATACCCACCCCAACCAGCACCGACGAGTTCCGAGTCCTCCTCGCGCGGCTCAACGCTCTCCTCTCCACCAGCGGCGGCAACCCAGCCCCCGCGGCCGTGCAGCTCCTGGGCCGGACCGTCGAGGAGCTCAAGGGGTTCGCGGCCTGGCGCCGCGAGGCGCACCGCGAGGCCGTCGCGGCCCTGGAGCAGCAGATCGAGGACGAGGATACGCCCGAGGACGAGGTGGGGTGGCTGCTCGAGGCGCTGCACGCGGCCCGGCGGGTCGAGTGCGGCGACAACCTCGGGCTGGGGAGCGCGCAGGAGTGCGCGCGGTTCTTTGCGTGGCTGGATGGCTTGCTTGACGAGCTGGAGGCGAGGTGGGTGTTTCGGGACTTTCTTGATGGGGGTTGCGGGAGCCATCCTGTGCGTGTCGATACCGACTACGGGGTGCATTATGAGGTATAAGAAAGGGGGGCTTGGTGGCATAGCGTTGATTTTCGGAAACATTGGGTTAATTCTTAGTCTAATAGCCGCGAGATTCACAGATTCTTGATCCAATAACCACACGATTCACAGCAAGCAATCCAAATAATTCTTATTCATCCTCTTCCGTCTTACCGATATTTATCCATTTCTATGCTAGCTGGCAAGCTAACCTACAGGTTTGGTTGGAGATGAGTCGCTGTTCTTGGTCCCTCTCTTTACCTGTCTTTCTGAGAATCGCAGGTTGACCACGGGCTACGCTGAATAATGTCGTATTGAGGCCAGGGTGCATATGAGCTCTACACGTTATGAGTTTGTTATACGGATTTGGCGCGGAGTTATCAACCCATAAATGCATTTCTCCGGGCGCTTGCCTATCACATCAGTCTTCCGCGCTTATCCCTGCGAGAGTGTCGCCTCTCGGCCTCGCTGTTCACGTAAGGTTGGGGTATGGTATTTACTGCCCTACAGACATTCAAGCAGCTAAAAAAAGAATCATAAATTGTCTGAGAAAACGCCGTGCTCCATGATCCCATACAAGAAAACAATGAAAAGGGAATAACAAAGAAGAAGAGAAATGCATTGAGTGACTTTCCATGGCTTGCACCTGAGCTGCGCCTCCTAGCGCCGGCCGGCCTAGACGACTGAAGACACAAATCCTTACAGGAAATAATCGGCCACCGGCTTCTTCGCGGGCATACCGCGAGAGTCCTGGGGCGCGGCCTGGAAGACACGGTACCTGCGAGCGGGTCCGACGCGCATCTCGGCGTCCTGCTCCATGAGGGCGCCCTGGCCCCAGCCGCCGTTGCTGCGGTTGACGTCGCCGTTGCTGCGCGAGAAGACGCCCTGGCCGGACTCGTCCTCGCTCAGCTCGAGCAGGGCGGCGACGTTGCCGCAGCGATAACAGTAGTTGGGCGCGGACCAGACGGTGACGATGCTGGCGTCGAACATCTCCTTGAACCCCTCCATGACGAGCTGGTGCGCGCGCGCGATGAGGCTGAGGTCGTTGCGGTGGTTGAAGACCTTGACTATGTCATTGCCGAACAGGTAGCCGGCCCCGCGCGGCGACAGGCCCCAGCCGTCGATGTCGTCCGGGTCCGACCAAAGCAGGTCGCACATGGCGCCGTCGTGCGGGACTTCCTGCTTGCGGTCGAGCAGTCGGATCTTATCCATAGTGTCGATCAGCGGGCTCAGCCCTCCGTGCACGCACAGCACCGCGCCCGCGGGGTTGCCCACGGTGCCCCCGCTGGACCCGGACGCGCCGCTGCCCGGCGGGCCCGTCTTGGACGGGGTCCCGGTCGGTCCGGCGGCCGAGGAGGAGCCGTCGGGCGAGGGCGCGCCACCGTTGCGGCTGTTCTGCTGCTCGCCTTCGGCCGGCTCGGCGCGCTGCTGGCGGGAGAAACGGGTGATTATGTCACCGTCGGCGTTGCAGACCTCGATCTCGCAGTCCTTATCTGCGTAATCCTGGGCTGGGACGGAGTGGTTCGGGGAGCCGAGCTGGTTGGAGGCCCCTAGCACGATGGCGCCCAGGGCCAGGTAGTCGAATACATCGCAGCAGTACCGCCACACGTTGGCGCTGCCGTACTTGCGCAGACACTCGTCGTAGAAGCCATAGACGGTCGTGATTTGTCGAGACTCGTGGTTGCCGCGAATAAGGGTCATGCGGTCGGGATATCGGACCTTGAGGCAGAGTAGGAGGAGGAAGGATTCAAGTGAGTAGAAGCCGCGGTCGACAAAGTCGCCTGTAGGACGGCGCATCACATATCAGTATCGAGTACAGCACCAGGGGGGCTTGCGGGTCCTTGGGGTAGGCGGGGTGGGAGGCGAACGTACCCATGAAAAGGTAGTTTGTATCGGGGACGTCGCCGCCGACGCGGAAAAGCTCCATCAGGTCATGGAACTGCCCATGGATGTCGCCGCATATCTGGATAGAGTAGTAGAGGGTGTTGTTTAGCGGCCAGATCATGCGCGTCGGGTCCTCGACCGCCAGGACAGGTAGATAGGGCGGCACACACGGTGACAGGGGCGGTAACGGTGACCACATTTCCCTCCTCGATGAGGAGTTCTCTAGCTTTGATGCATAATTCGCGGACTTGGGCCTCGGGGATGGGTCGGCAGGCCCGCAGCTGAGCGATAGCCCTGCGATGCGCGACGGCAGATGCATGTTAGCAAGGGATGCCGAGGGGAGAAGCAGCAGCAATCTCTTCGGCTATGCCCCAAGAAGCGAGGCGTGCGCAGGCGCGGGCGTGGGCGTATGCTTGCCTATCAAGGTCGCTCATCTTTAGGAATCGCGCCGCCGTCCACGGGGAAGGTGTCTTGGACGAGAAATGCGGTGTTGCTCAACCAAGCTAATCATGCCATGACCATCGGGGTTGGAGGCAAAATTGGCCGTCTGAAACAAGCGCAATGAGGCCCTATCCAGTGGTGCCCTACAAAGCGCGCGGCGATAACTAGGAATTTTTTTTTTTTTAATTCAAGCCGCGATCGCTTGAAGAGACGCAGCTGCACGCACGCTCAGTCGCGCGCAAACCGTTCGCGCTCGGCATTGGTGCGACCAGATGATGCTATCGGCCCCACTCAATTAAAGGTTGTGCATGTGTGGCTCAGTTACTGTGGCTTGAGAGGCTCTGCGCCCAAAGGAGCTGCAGCCGCTCCGGCCAATGGGAGCCCTTCAATTCCAAAGAGCTCCAACTTTTTGATCGGCCCCTCCATAGCCAACTGCCCGCCGGCCCGAGACGAGAAGCTTTGCCGCCGATTGAGAGCTTGATGCCCTGGGAATCGGGAACAGGGCCACTGCGATGCCGACACCAAAAGTCCGGGTATAGCAACTAGTATGTATTGTTCTTTGTTATAGACATTGGCATTTGGTGCTGACCTGACACCCGACAAAAAGAACCCATCGCGACGACGACGACGACGACGACGACGACGACGACGACGACGACGACAGTGACGCCTTGCGCCTGGCCGTGGATGCCAGTTGCCCGCGCCGCCTTCCCCCATGGCGCCACCACATCTCCATCCACGGTCGCGCATGACCTCGTCCCTATTCATGACCACGGTCTTCGCCAGCTTCTTCGTCGTGGCCCTGCCGCACGTCCTACCCTGCCCGGCGCCGAGGAAGGCGTTCCTCGATGGCGAGATCTCGGTTGACGCAAATGGTAGGCGGCGGAGGAGGAGGAAGCCTCAGGACCCAGAGGTTAAGGACGGGATTGTCCAGTTTGACTCCATGAACGCGCCCGTTGAGCCGTCATCCGCAGACCCGGCCGGCGCAACAAAGAGGGAATGTCCAGTGCCCAAGCCGGGCGGCGTTGTGGGCGAGCTCCTGGGATTCAGGAAGCCGGCGGCGAGCGAGCAAGAAGAGAGCGCCAGGAGGTGACCAGACGGAAAGGTGTCTCGTCCGTCGTACAACTGAAAACAGACATGGAAGGAACTCGAACTGGTGGTGGGAGGAAGCACTGCCACCTGCTCGCCGCGTGGCTGGTGAGAACGAGATGACGAAAGCCGCAACCGATCACCACCTGGATACATGTCCACGACTAATGGGCCGCGAGCAACAAACACTGAACCCTACGAGATAAGGTCATGTGATAGAGGCGTCAACTCTCAAGGAGAAAAACCAGCCACCTCGCTGAATGTTTCAACTCGGCGCCATTTTGTTTCTCTCATCATATCATGTTATACCACATGTGTACGATGTGCATGCAGGGCGGCTACAGCACTCGGGCCTTCTCGTGAAAACGAGTCGCGATAAACTTCTCAATCGAGCTCGCCAAACACCCCTGATCCGCGGGGCAGGGAATTTATTTGTTTATCCTGGTCTTCTCTGTGCATCAGGTGCCCACGAGGCGGTTATCTTGTGGGTGCGGACTGCGGATGGAGCCTTGCACAGATACGCTCCCGATCCCCCTTGCAAGAGGGGCCACCCCGAGCCGTCTGAACTCCATGCTATGGGTCGTCTCTTCTCCCGATCCTTTAAGCCGTGCCAGGGTGGGCGGCCGAGTTCAATAACTTCATCCAAGTTGTGGATGCAGTGCCACCAACTACCTTGCACCGCCTGCATGTTCAGCATCCGCTGAGGAGCTCGCACAGGCAGGAGAAGCATATGAGCATGATGCAAAGCCACAGGCCCTTGGTAATTGGGCGATGCGAGATCAGTTGGTCGTAGCTATGACCTATTCCTCGCGACGCGGCAACTCCGACATCGTGCGTTTTCTGGTGCCTTCTTCTTTTCTTCTTCTTTTCTTGCGTTGAATTTCTACCCGGCTCGTCGATCTCGCGGTAAAAGGCATGTTTGAGCTTTTTGTGGAGACCTACGGCCGGCGTCTGGATATGCATATGCCCAATATGGATCACAGGGTCCCCCCCTGGTCGGCCGGCACAGGCACTCGAAACAGCCTATCGCCCTGGTATGGCATTCTTGACAGCCGTTGCTCCCCGAAGTCTCCCGAAACCGCCATTCTCCACATGGGCTAGGCGTGTGATACCACGCCGCGTCCGGCACAGCTGCGCTTGCCGTGCTGCCCTTCCGCAGGCCCGCATGCTGGCAGCTGCTCTTGGCGTAGGTTCAGCCGGTGGGGTGAGGCAAATCTTCCAGGTCCGAGAGGGTGTCATCCCAAGGCGATCAGGGAGCAACGACGGGAGACTCGACAAGGGGACTGGCCTTGGAGACTGGGGCCAGCCCTCCAGAGGTCGGAACTTGCTTCTTTTCACCCGGCCTTGAGCAGCGGTCAAACCTTGCGGATATTGACTGACGTAGGATTCTCCGTGGCAAAAGAGGCCCATGCGGTCCGAAATGTCCTTTTGGACGACGAGGTCGTGGGTTGATGATCATCGCATGGGAGGAGGTCTCACCGGCGTGGCATCTGAGAGGCTCGAAACCTCGACATCCCGGGGACTTGGCTTGCTCTGTCTCGGTCATGATTTCCTGATTCTCAAAACGCAAAGGCCCGGAGGGCTTGCGAGATGGAGATATAAACCGCCCCGCCGCCCGCGCTTTCCTCTGGTCTAGATTCTTTCTCCTCATCCCTGGAGGCCATCAACACTCTCTTCACTTCTTCAATATACCCTTTGCCTCTTTCTCTCTTTCAAACACCCCTTTTGCCAACTTAATCTTTTATTAATAAGAGCTGTGCTCTATTCTGTCACTTACTTCTGATTCTCCTTATCCCACCACCTCTCTTTCAAAATGAAGTTCAGCACTGTCCTTGTCTTCTGCGCCGGCCTGGTGTCGGTCAGCGCACAGGCGGCCCAGGGCGCGAACGCGAGGAACGGGCTCGCTGCCTCGGGCGCGGACGCGGCACGGCGCTCAGGCCAGGGCGCGGCCGAGGCTGCCAACGGCAGGGCCAAAGAGGGCGAGAAGGCCGAGAACAAGGCCGGCGAGGAGAACGCCCAAGAGGGAGAGGAGAACAACGCTGAGGGCGAGAACAACAACGCCAACAAGGGCGAGAACAACAACGCCAAGGAGGGCGAGAACAACAACGCCAAGGAGGGCGAGAACAACAACGCCAAGGAGGGCGAGAACAACGCCAAGGAGGGCCAGATCGAAGAGGGCAACGCCAACAACCGCACCAACAACAACGGCACTGAGAATGCCGGCAACAACAGGAACAACAACCAGGACAACAACCAGGACAACAACCGGGGCAACAACAACAACCTCAACAACGGTGCGGGCGTCAACCTCGGCCAGGGCCTGAGCCAGGAGGACCTCGCCCGCCTGCTCGCCGGCAACAACAACCTGGGCGGCATCGACTTCAACAACAGGGACTCCATCCTGGCCGGCATCGGCCGCCTGATGAACAGCCTGTGCGTCGGCAACATCTTCAACGTCAACCGCAACCAGCTGTTCGCGCTCAACGGCAACCAGCAGCTCCAGCTCCTGTTCCAGCTGCAGCAGATCCAGCAGCTCCAGCAGCTGGGCTTCGTCAACGCGGCGCAGATCCAGAACCTGTTCAACGTCGGCTTCAACAACAACGTCTTCGCCGTTGGTGGTTTTGGTGGCGTCGGCGCCTTCAACTTTGGCGGCTTCAAGCGCGCGGTTGGCGAGCAGATGAAGGTGAGCTCAGGATCCCCACACACTACCTAACCCCTGAGAAAGACACAATGGCTAACCATAGACGTCAACAATCACAGAACCTGAAGAGGACCGAGCTCCGCCGTGGTGCCCATGCCAAGAGGCAGCAGTGCAACCAGGCCCAGCAGCAGCAGCAGCAGCAGTCGGGTGGCAGGAGGCAGAAGGCGTAAGTAGAGAGAGGGAAAGATGTGTAAGGAAAGGAAGCGTCGGGGGTATACTGGGATCCATGTTTCGGGCCATCCTTGAAGGAGAGTGCCGTTGCATGTGGGGGGACAAAAGCCGCGTCACACCTAAGCCTATTGCTATTAAGCGGGGCGATTGGGTGGGTTCGATTTCGATACCAGCCATGGGGAAGGCAAATAGAAAACCCCTGTCTCAATTTTGCATGCGAATTTCCACTGGCGGCCTGTTCTTGGAACCCTTTGTCGATGATACCCCTCTCGTTTTTCGAGTGTCGCTTGGCGGGGTCCGAGATCCATGTGTCAAGTACCGGACCCAGCCGCAAACCTTGGTGGTTATGATGGCTTCATTGAAAGGATTCTGACCGACACACAAGAGTCCCAATTCAAATTGTTTTTCGCCACTATGTAATCTGCACTGATTACTGCGCCAAGCAAAGATGCCTCAGGGCAGTCCATCAGCCGGATCCTCTCGAGACTTTGGTGCGGAGTGCCTGACCAGAGCGATCAATATGTGTGCAGGGCATTGTGCGTGGCGATGCTGTGGCAAAGCGTAGACGCTGTGTTTCTGTCTTGTCTCTGTCTGCTTGACGGCCATCTGTCGGAGGCAGCCGTAAGGCATTCGAGTTCACGATTAAGGCACATATAATATAATGATGTTAGTTGGTCTTATTACGAGTCTGCGTCACGGGGAGATTAAAAAGAACGGCGCCCAAGCATGCACTCCCTTGCGTGGCCCAGACCATCATCGGATGAAATGCATCGCTGCCTCAACACGCGACGAAAACGTCGGGGCTGAGAAAGGATGGAGGCGGCCGAATCGGGCAGCTGGCCGGTGGCCTGAGCTCCTGGCAGGCAACCGAAGATGACCAGGCACCCCGACCCTGAGCGGTCGGCACTGGCCCATTGCAACGTCTCGATCCGAGCACACAAGTTGGGATGATGGCAGGCACCTTCGCGCCAGGGGAGCCCTGGACGACTCGGGGCAAAGAAGCAAGCAAAGGCAGACCGTTGAGTTCAACCGTAGGTGGTATCCGGCCTTCCTCTTCTCCGTCGTCGCCTGCCATCTTGTGCACGTGGGGTTGCTCTGTGGGACTCGCTTGTGCTCGGTGAAAGGTTTCTGGAAATCCCTGACGTCTTCTAAATGGAGAGTCGTGGGGTTACTCGACGAGTGGACAGCACGCCGTGCAGCGACACAAGCATCGAGCCTGTTGCTTTTTGCCCGAGGTTCCGACGCCTGCCTGCATGCCGTTCGACGCCATCACCTATCAACGATTTCCCGCCAAATGTGACACCAAACAGAAAAAGAAAAGGGGCACCTGCTCACGGCTCTGCCAAGGTGAGATTTTGGCATAGATTGTCGCCGTTGTTGCTGTCTTCCGCGCGGGACGTGCCTCACCTTGAGAACCTGCGACAGTTGGCGACTGAAGAATCCAGCACCCCTGCCCATACCGCGATCCGACCCTGGCAGACGTTGGGATGTCCAAGCCGCTAACGTGTCTGAGCTCGAGCGAGTGGCAGGGTTGGCCTCTGCGGAAGGAGCCCCGAAAAATTTTAAGCTTGTCCACCAAAAGCCCGGGTAACCCCACGAGGTCGCCCAGCCAGCGGACCCGCAATGCTTGTGCCTGGTGCTTGCCCACTCTCCCCAGCTCCCAGGTAGCCCCTGGCCCTGGCCTCTTTTCAGCCGAAAGGCTGCCGAACACTCAACACGGAATCTATCCCCGAACCCAACGACGTCGCTGCATTTACCCACCCACTCTACCTCGGACGGCTGCCACTGAGCTGACCGCCCACGATGCATGCTTCGGCGGCTTGGCATGAATAAGAAAGATGGCGCCTGAGAGAAAAAGGAAAGAGGCGTCTGTGCCCGCCCTGCTCGCCTCGGCCAGCCATCCTGACGCTCGTCCTTTTGCTGCGTTTGACAATAGCTTCACTCCAAGACAGACGCCACCGACAACGGCTGTCAACACCGTCGCACACGACAAGAGCAAGCAAGACTGGTGGCACCCCACCACCCGGTGACGCCCCTCCACATTGCAGGCATAGTCTAGCAGACGCCATGCATGTCTGGCCGAGATGCTACCCGGCTTCCCGATGATTGAGGCGGTGCGCCGATAACCTCATGGGCCCTGATCCATCCGAACTCTAGTCTGTTTTTTTTTTTTTTTTTTTTTTTTTTGGGCCGGCTGCTCAGACATCGGGCGAGCAATGCCTGGGCTCTAGCCCAGGCTCCATGGAGCAAGCGGCAAACCCCGGGTATCTGCATACGGATAGTCTCACCGAATCGAGCACGGTGACTTCCTTACTCAATGGAAGGCGCGTGATTGGAGCCAAGCACTCGTCGCTGCAACCCAAGATTACCTGAGAAGCTAGGCCCTGATTCAAAACCCACTAACAACGGGATTTACTGACTGACAGGGTGTGCACCGTAGCATGCAGCAGGTGTCATCAATACAGCCCCCAGTGTTTGTTTCCCTGCCGAGGGGGAGCGTTGCCCTGTCCGGGAGAACGATAAACAATGGCAGGCTGCTATAGACTGGGGGCCTCTCCGCCCACGAGGGGCTGATGCAACTATGTGACTCCACCGAACGGATAACCGGCTTTGCGAGATTGATTCAACAATACTGATCATCAAACTGCATAGAGCTCGGTGAAGTGACGTACGGAGACTCGATCGGGAGTAGGTAAAAGGCATGCGCAGCGAGACGTTGCGAAACGCGCAGCAGCCCTCGGCGTCGATCAGGGAAAATAGCATTGGGCCGCTTCCGGAAATCGAGGCAAGCGGTGCTGGGGCCCACCACAACGACCTCCCGCAGGTACGAATCCGGAGGCGCGGCGGCCTGCAGGCACGGCAGTCAGCGGAAAGCAGGCAGGCAGGCAGGCCAGCAAGCCTCAAGTGTGCGAGCGAGCTGTGCACGAGCCTTGGCGCCTGGTTGCGCCCCATTCCGCCGTTAAGGTTATTCTGTCTCGGCACGGAGGGGTGCCCTTCCTCCCACGAGCCTCCCTGCCCTTTCCAACCAGCCCCTCCCCGTCCATCCCAACATCGGCCAAAATGCCTTCCGTGCATGACTTCCCGCCTTGTGCACCGTCATCGTCTGGTCAGGCTATGTCGGGTATTTACGCCTCTCCTCAAGGGCGGGAACAGGCAGTAGAGACTAGGCGATCCCAGCCCGCTACTCATTTTCGCCCCTCTCGAGGTAGCTCACATGTGCGTCCTTGCCTTGCTGAGTAGGAAGGCGGGCACCTACCTACCCGGCTTGGGCAGGAAGTGCTATTCGGGACACGAGTTGTTCAGACCAACCAAGGATCATTCCTCTTCCTCATCCCTGTCCTGCCACCGCACACAAGCGCCCTGAGCACCTCCACACCCTGCCGCCAAGATGCTCATTATTCACCAGGGGGTGGGAGAAGGACCGTGAAAAAAGAAAGGGAGAAGAGTGTTTCTCCTGTGCTCTCTCACATGCCGTCACCCCTGGGACCCTGCCTGCTGGGTCTGGCCCAAAGGGCGTGGCCCCTGGCAGCCGCCAGCAACGCCCGTTTTACCCAGCCGTTTCCGTCCGGAGTCTGACACACCCCGGAAGCATCCCTCGCTGCGCTTCCGAGGTGGATCGTCCTCTGTTCGGCCCTAGGCACATGGTGCTGGGCGGCCGGCTAGTGCCTCATGCCATTTGCCATTGGGCTGGAGGGTCAGGGGCCGAGGGGAGAGGAGACTGCATCGCAAGCTCGAGAAAGGGCATCCCGCTCAGGGCACCATCTTGGCGGCTCCGACTTGTATATAAGCGGCGGCCGGTCTTACCTCTGGGACCGATCTTCTTTTGTTTCCTCATCCACACAACCATCCTTTCAGTCCAATCTTAATAAGTCGTTCTCTTTCAGAGGTGAGCTTCTTCAGATCCATCCCCTCCTCCCCCATCCCATCTTCTCTGCGATCTCCCAAGATCGGGACAAGATGCGGGTGCTCTCCCGATGATGCGGATTCAGACAAGCTAACCTAACCATCGTCATACCTACAGCTGTGCTCTTCGTTCTCTTCATTCCTTCATATTCATCACCACTCTCTTTTGAACTTTTTGAGCTGTGCTCTTTAATTCCCTTATAATATTATCCCACAGTCTTTCCAACCAACAAACCAAACCCACTACCCTTAAAACCACGAACCCCCCAACCTCAATCAAGATGAAGGCCGTTTCCATGATCGTTGGCGCTTTCGCCGCCCTCGCCATCGCTGCCCCCACCACCTCCGTCGTTGACACCACCCCCAAGGAGCTCGAGGCCCGCGCGTTCGCGTTCGACCTCAACGCCTTCAACAACTTCGGCTTCGTCAACCAGGACTTTGCCTACCTCGGCGTCCTGAACCAGATCCCCTTCCAGACCCTGCACGGCCTGGCCATCAACAACGGCCTCCAGCTGAACGCCTTCCAGGCCCTGTTCAACGCCCAGGCCCAGTTCGACCTCGTCGGCCTGATCCAGATCGCCCAGCTGCACGCTCTCGGCCAGATCGCCAACCTCGGTGTTTTCAACGCCTTCAACCTCCAGGCCTTCAACTTCGTCCCGCTCGACCTTGGCCTGCTGCTCCAGAGCTTCAACGGCTTCAACCTCCAGCAGTTCATCGGTCCCAACATCGCTCCCCAGATCGGCGCCATCGCCAAGCAACAAGGTAAGCGTCTTTCTCTCCTTTCCCCTAATGAAACAACAACACAGCATCCGCGGAAGCAGCCGCACCCAAAAGAGCACACTGGCATCGGCGGCCTTGCCCATCACTGGCAATCTGCAGCACCGCACCGCCCAGGGAGTCACTCCGGCTTCCTACCACCTCATAAGCACCCGTGGGGGAGTCTTCTTGGGTCTTGTGGGGTGGTGGGATCCCGAGCTCTCGTATTTACTCGGCCAACCCCATAGGGTTTCTGGACCTGAGCGGAAGCGGTGCGGGCTTCGACAACAGCAACAACAACAACAACGTCAACAACAGCAATGACAACAACAGCGGCAATGCTGTGACTGCCGAGCAGCAGGGAGCTCAGGAGGGCAACTCCTCCCAATCCAACTAAGCTGCCACCGCCGATCGCCATGCTCTTTGGGTGCTTCTGCTTCTTGCGAGCGACTTATACCCGACACGCGACGATGCCCCAGAAGTTGTTACTGATCATATTTCCCTCTTCACAGTTGCCTTCGTGCCCGGCGCTCCCATCGTTGTTGGCAAGCAGTAAAGAAGCAGAACGAAAGAGGATTGCTACTCGACTGGGTGCTTCTCCCCCAAACCTAGTTGACGGGGGCCTCACGGTTTCCTCCTCGCAACGACAACATCAACAACCCCATCATGTTTAGTGTTTTTATTTTTTTTCTTCTTGTCTTCTTCAACTTTCTATGATGGTTTTACTAGGTAGACCACGATGGGAACGCGAAGACAAGCTTTTGGAGGGTTGTGGATTTTTTTCCTTCTCATTTTTGGCCTTTCGCCCTCGCGAGTCAGCCAAGCCAGCGAGTGGTGTGTGGATGACGGGAAGCCGAAAATCGGGGGGTTTGGGGAAAAGACTGCCTTGGGGGTCTGAACCCATGAAATTGTGTGTGTACGGTAATTCCTCAGATTCCCGGGCACTCTTTCTTCCCCCTTTCCTCCCGGCCACCCATCTTCGTCGCTCTGCGATGGTGAGGCGGTTCTCAAGAGAAGCGGCGGATCATTGGGGGTGTCTGTGGCTCGCGCCACAAGACGGGATTTCTGGAGAGAAACGAAACCGGCACGGGATTGGATCACTTTTTCTTAGGGGGTAATATTATTCAGATTGGACTGAAAAGAAAACTTGGTTGTTTTTCCTTCTTCAAAACGGCTCCGGATTTGATCGCTGTCTCTTTTGTGACATTGGCGTGCCGCTTCTTGAAGATCATATCTTACTGCCTTTTTTTCTTGGCATGGTGGTCTGGGTCCCCTGCCTTTTTCGGCCCCTCTTGCATCCGGACTTTGATTTAAGCATATTCCTGCCCAAGAATTGGTCGGGGTTTTTGAGCCGATGTTGTGCTTGTCTCTTTTTACCTTTTTTTTTTTCGCCTCTCTGTTGCTTCCCGCGTTTGTATCAGATCCGACCAGGGGATTACAGCTTGGGACGGGACGGCATGGGTGGTGGTGGTTTGGGTGGGGGTAAAAAGAAAACGTGGGCAATCCGGCAGTGTTTGTCTGATGTTCAGATCCCCTGACAACGCCGCTCAGGCTCGACGGTTTCACTCTCAGCCCGGGCCGAAAGGGCGGCAGCCCAATGTCATGGAAGTCAACTGTGGGGAGGGTCTTGCTGGGGCAAGACGGGAAAATGGCATGTGTGGTATGCATCGACGTGAAATGCCATCTGTACGTCAGACGTCAGGACCGGCTGTCATGCTGGATCTCATCCGATCTTTGTGGGCGTCTCTATGTTGCCATCTTACGACGGAACTTACCCACATTTTCACTTCTTGATACTACTACTGCCGCTGCTATCAAATTATGTGGCTTTAGATATTCCTGTGCATTAGCAGCTTGGCCTTACCAGGCCTGGCACCGACGTATGGTGATAGCTACGATGCGGTCAAGTGTTGGGTTTTGGCAGACTGGGGATGCTGGTGGCGGCTGCGGCGGCCTAGATTGCGACAATGATTTCGGGTGGCCAACCCAACAAACATTGGGGCTCTGTCGGGACGGTATGGGAGATGCTGATTGGTCGTTTGCTGTTTGTTTAGTTATCAGGAAGGCGACGCCGCGAGCATCATGTCGACCAGCAGGCGTCATCGCGTGGCACCACCTGGGGCGCGCTTGCTTCATTGGTTTCGACCCGGGCCCTTCGATTCTTTTCTTCCTCCAAGCTGCTGCCTTTTCCTCCCGATTGTTTCCCTGCGACTGTTGCCAGGTGAAGATGGGAGAACCGACATACTCCCCGTCGCAATGGCACACGTCGATCTCGAACAGCGTCTCCCAACCTGGGTCGTAGACCTCCAGAGACACTCCCCCCTCTTCGAGCTGCCGCCTGAGCTGCGCTGCCGCATCTTCACCCTCGCGCTCGCTCCAGAGTTCGAAGCGCCATACCCAGACTACACTCTTAACGGGGACTTCCGCCTTCGTTACGACCACGAAGGAAACCCGGACGACGATATAACCGACGAGCTCGAAGCTGCTCCCGTCGCGAAGGACAGTAGGGATCCAAGATACTGCAGCTGGTACTACATGAGTGATAGCTGCATCTGGTACCACTACCCCGAAAATACGGGTGGCGACGGAGGACGAAAATTGGTCCTTTCTCCTCATCTCCTCGCCACGTGCCGCCGCGTCTTCGCCGAAGCCCGCCTTCTCATTTTCAAGTCAGAACGATGTTTCGGAGACGACTTTCCGAGAGGCGTAGATTCGCAACTGCACCGCTCAACATTCGAGAAACTGGAATACTACAACAACAGTCCAACGTCCCCAGGCCTTTGGACACAGCAGAGGGCCGAATGGGAGCGCCGTTTCACGCGGATTCACTTCTGTACCGGATTCCTTGACACGTACTACGAAGTTCTCCAGAGGACGCCCCATTCGCGCTACTGGTACTTTCACGGCTTCACCAGGAAGTACTTCCAGCTGGACACGACCGAGCACCTTCGCTTTTCTCCAATGTACCCGAAAACCTGGCACGATGACGATGTCCCGAACGACTCACTCTACACTATATGGTGTCCGCTTCTTCCGAGGGACATTGGAGTTGGAAGGCACGGCTTGCAGACTACTCCCCTGACCAACATCCTGAGGGCGGGGAAGTTGTGTCGCCAGCAAAAAGAGCAGCGGCGGCGGCAACAACAAATGAGCACCAGCCAGGACACACCAATGTCCACCTCTGACCCCGGGCGTCCGGGTTGGGTCACCCCACACCCCGCGGGTGAACACTGCAGCTACCCCGTAGGCTCGTGGGCGCGTGAGTTTGTCAACATGCCACGCATCCAGACCCTGACGCTCGACTTTCACTGCCACGAGGGCCAGCGATCGGCCTTCGAAGCATGGCTCGACACTGCCGTCGAATCATGGAATTTTCCTCTCAACCCGAAGCACCATGGCTATCATTACCTGTCTGCCCAGGGGAACCCCATCCGGAAACTATCGTGGCGCGGCACCGCGCCGCAGGTGGGCAGGTGGTGCGCCGAGTGTGGCCTTCGACCGACTGAAGATGGTCCGAACTGGTGCGAGTCCCATGCTGCGGTCAGGAACAAGCTCATCAAGGGCTTCGGGCCGCGGATGTACACCTGGACGGTGACCTGGACGCGGAGAAAGCATAACGGCCCCGAGGTCTATCCATACAACGGGGCCGTGGAGGTTGCGGATGGTGATTATCAGGAGGAGGGTGATTCGGAGATGGACACCTCTGACGGTGGAGACTAGGGGTACAGACGCAAAAGTGGCAGTGAAGCTGAGCCAGATGGATCTTGAAGACGATTCTGGTCGGTAGAGGCCAAAAGTCACTGGAAAGAAGGACCACGTCGGAAGGCTGCCTCTCGGGCAGTCATCGGTGGGTTTATATTGGCCCCCAACCCAAATGAACATTGTTTTGAGGCCAAGAGTAGCGTTAGAAGAAGTTTGTCGCCTTGGGGGAACATTGGAACAGCGAGAGGGTGATTCACTTCTTTCCTTGACAACGTTGATATGTGTTTCGAGCAAGAGAAGGCGTGTTCAGTGCTTGTTGTTTTCCACAATCGCGTCCGTAATAAGATGCCGAATAGCGAATAGACGTTTTGGACCTCGAGAAGGTGCTTGGTTTCTCATACTCCCTGGTTGCTGGGTTTGCCCGCGATGAAGTCTTGTCGCCATCACTGGGGAGGTAGTTGTCACCGGCCCTATAAACCCGATACCCACTGCATGTCAATGCAGGCTTCTGGTTTCTAGTGATGCTCGACAATAGTTGGCCACCCTATTTACGCGCTTTCGACACGGCTGATGATGGAGCTTGATGTGCCCAGAGACTTGGGGGAAAATAGTAACAGTCTCCTACGTCCGCCGTAGACACGGCCAACGCCCCCCTCCATAAATATTTGGAGTGACTGGTAAATGCACCACCCTGTCAAACTATCAGGCCTTTTCTCCCTCCCGATCGCTAAGTTTGTCCCAGAACCCTTATGTCGAGGACCCTTCGCCATTGTCACATGAAAATCGTGCTGGATAGCTCCAAAACCCAGGTGGCACCGGGGGCACTTGGGATCACCACCGGCCCCAAGGGCTTTGTGCGTTCAACACTTAGGCCCCCTTCCCGCCCAGCTTCAGGCCAGGCTGGCGCTAGCTTTTACGGGACCAGCATCGGCCACTTTGTTCCTTCGTCATCTTCGTAGTCCGCCACAGCGGCTTCGACGACGCCCGCCAGAGCTTCCAAAGACTTTGTCCCCTGCTCGTGCCGCTCTTCATCAGACACGCGGGAGCTCGAGATCTGATGTTGCTCCAGGAGCTTGGGCATGCCACCCATGCATTGCAGGAACAGGTAAATCTCCCGCGCCCCTCCGTTTCGCACTCTCTCTGAGATGCCTCGCTCGCACCGGGCCAGGAAGATGTCGAAGCAAGTGCTGTTGTTGGGGAAGTTGAAAGTTTCCTCCTTCTCGCTCCACTCCCAGACGGGGATCGTGGCGTCCACCTTTTCGCACCGCAGCATTGCAGGGATCCCCTCGACGTCGCACGCCCAGACCATGTAGTTCAGGGCCGTGTGGCCGCCTCCGTCTGCGTCTCGCTGGTTGATCATGTCTGACGACATGCACTTCAAGAGCTTGTCCAGGATGAGGTGGTCGACGTGAGAAACATCTGGACGAGTCCTCTCTGCGCGTATGTACGCAAGGCAGTGGAGCAAGGTGGTGGTTTCTTCGGTGTCAACGTAGAAGCCGAAGGGGCCAAGCTCCATGATAGCCTCGACGTCCTTCCTAGCGACGGAGCCAAACCTCCGCGCCATGAGCATGACAAGCGCTACCAGAGCGTTGGTAACGTGGCCCTCCTCGCCCGGCAGCTCGAGGCTGAGGAGAAACTTGGCGGCTCCGTAGTTCTTTGCTGTGATCGCGCTTTCGATAGCGAGTTCGAGTTGGTCGCGACCCCAGCGCCATCGGTGGTCGGTAGCGCCTCTGCGAATTGGTTCGGCAACATAGCCTGTATGGCTATTAGATTGGGTTGCCGCGTGGAGAAGGGAGCAGTCATTATTCGGGCCAGATGCGATGTTCATTGTCAGCTCTCCCCGTCGACCAGCGCCGTCGGATATTTGACTCTTCAGTCTCGGTACATTTCATAGCTCAAGATACCCTCGACTAATCATTTTCCATCGTGCTCTCGAATGGATGCGGCCACAGCAGCAGGCCTTGGCATAGCGCAGTCTCCCTAGTGGCTGGCGCCAAAGGCGTACTCGATGGCTTCATCTTCCTCAGCGAAGTGTGGGCGAATCAAAGGCCCGCCGACGGCTTCCTGCCTATCAAGTTTCAGGTCGAGCAGTATCGCTTCGAGAACTGGGTCGAGCATTTGGAGCTCAGTCACGGCAAAAAACTGCAGAAAGTTACTCAGCCAGCCAGCCGAAAGTGTCAAGCTAATCTTGAACTTCCTAACCGAGACGCAAAGATAACACAGTATCTCCGCAAAATGGAGGATGAATACGGAATCAGGATCGTGGAGCATGGAAGCTACGAGGGGGTGCAGAACATCCAAGAAGCCATGCAGCGACTGACAATCAAGCAAAGCGAACACGACAATGCGAACAAGTCGCTGAGGAAGGCGTTCAGGGTCACACTCGACAAGCCCAAATTTGAGAAGCTGCCGGAACGCCTCAAGTACTTCAATAACAGCCTGGAACGGTTTCTCTCATTTGGGGAACTTCGGATGCTCCGGCAGGGGCTTCCCTCCGGCTTGGTCCCGCAGGCTGGCGTAGAGGATCTCCGCGCGCTTTCAGAGTCCTCACAACCGCTTCTCGTGCTGTGCGCCGCCGCGAAGTCAATCAAGCTTACGACAACCTTTGCGACCCCCGGGATCCGCACGGTAGAGCCAGGCGAGCTGATTGGGGTGAGAAGCGCGGAGAAGCTGCGCGGTGTTGCCATCCGTGGCACGCGTTCAGGGAAAACAATGGGAAAACGGAGGAGGTCATCATCGACCACAAGCAGTGCAATCAGAGCCTTAGCCCCGAACAGAAGATGGAGGCGCTGAAGAGACTCAAGGCCTTGCACCTCTTGTTCAATCACTTTGCGCAGCGCAAAACAACCGAGTTCCGCATTCTGCCCCGCCTGGGCCTCCTCCAGAATCTAGGGAACGCCACCCGATACGATGGGTTCGTCTTCCGGCATCCCCTCGAGGGCCTTGAGCGGCTGGAGTCACTGCACCAGACTCTCCAAGGGAGAACGAATGTGCCCCTCGGAGACCGTTTCCGACTCGCCCAGAATCTGGCCTCGAGTCTTCTTCTTCTGCACTCCTCAAAGTGGCTTCACAAGAACCTCCGAAGCAAGAACGTCATCTTCTTCCGTAAGAAGAGCGCCGATCCCCTCAGCACGGAGCATATCTCGTCACCATACCTGATTGGCTTCTCATACGCGAGGCCCGATAGGCCCGGCGAGGCCTCCATGGAGCGACCCGACGACGGTGAGCTGGGCAAGCTGGACTTTTACCGCCATCCCAACTTCGCCAAGGAATCCACGCGCAGGAACGACATCCACAGCCTGGGGGTTCTCTTGTTCGAAATCGGCCACTGGAAGCCGGTAGACAAGACCTGCGGAGACGACCTGAAGGGGGCGGGGAAGCACATAGCAGACGAGCAGGACGTGCGTCGGCACTTATTGGGAGGTTGCCGCAAACCTCTTCTTAGCAAGATGGGTACTATATACGCGTCGGCTGTTCGACGCTGCCTCGAGGGAAACTTCTCGCCCTCCGCAGCAAAAGTGGATGACAACATGGACGATGATGAAGATGATTTCGTGCATGACTTCTGGTTCATGGTTGTCGAAGAGTTGGAGAGCTGCCATGCTTGAGGGCTCTATCCTTGTGGAAATTCTCGGGGCGTGTGTTTTCTTTTTCTTCCTTTTTTTCGGTCAATTAGGGTAGGAGCGGGACTCGGTTTCCTTGCATCTATTAAGCACCTTGCATAAATATTATCTATCTAGGTATGCCCACCGGCTGGGGAGACGCTGAACACCAGGGGCCCTCATCCAATAGAAATTCAAGATCAACTTTGGTAAGGCTGGGTTTCGGGCATGGACACGAACGAATGTTGGGCATCCCACATTCGCCTGAAAAGTCCCTGCTACTCACTCGCAAGCACCAGGCTTCAACCCGCCTTCGATTATCAGCCCCCGAGTCACATCATGTTCTCGCTCAGGCGGCATATTTCTCCACGCCACACAACAAAGTACTCTTACACCTTTTTGCCGGAGGGCAGTGTACGACTTATCCGACTTCTGCCAAGCTTGGACGAAAAATCCCGCATAGAATGTCGGATCATCACCCTTTCCAGGCTGGACTCAGAAGGAAGCCATCTGTACGAGGCCCTGTCGTACGTCTGGGGATATGAAATGGCGAAAGACCCTATCTATATCGACAACAACAAGCTGCAGGTGACGGAAAACCTCTACGCAGCGCTATCACATCTTCGGCATTGCTCTCTGGAAAGGATCCTGTGGATCGATGCTATTTGTATCAATCAGGATGACACGGCCGAGAAGAGCCGGCAGGTTCAAGCTATGGCCAAGATCTATTCCAAAGCAAGCCGCGTGATCATTTGGCTTGGAGAAGCAACCGACAAAGGCGACCGTGTGCTCGAAGCAATACACAAGGCCCACCAAAGGAAGCACATGACCTCGTTCTCCGAACCAGAACTTTCAGCTGCTCTCGCGCAGAAGCACGCACAGTCCAGAAACAAAAATGCAAGCCAGCAGGCTGTCCTCAAACTTCTCGAGCGGCCCTGGTTTCAACGCATCTGGGTTAGTCACAAACTATCAAGCATGGGCGCAGGCGATTAACACTTTGAGACTAGGTCCTTCAAGAGGTTGCCGCCGCTAAACAAATTCTACTTCGATGTGGCGCCGTAGAGATCGACGGATATTCATTCTGCTCGGGAATGGAAGCATTGGGGCACTATCAAAGCTCCCCAGAGCTAAGCAGCCTGCTCCATTCCATCACCTATCTCATAAGAGGCACGGGTTTCCGTCCCAGGTCCGGGCCGACCGGCAGATTTTCCCTAAATATCCGCCCTTTAGGTGAATTGCTGGATATGTACCAAGACCGCAAGGCGACGGACCTTCGTGACAAAGTTTACGCCCTGCTCGGCATGAGCCTAGATGACCCAAGCGAAGGAGGGTTGTCAGCAGACTACGAGGCCCCATGGCGGGACGTCTTTCGGAAAACTATCCGCTTCTGCCTCTCCAATCAAGTATCCGTCACCACCTGGGATGAAAAGGAGATGGCCGTGGTGGAATCCAAGGGCTGCGTTCTTGGAAGAGTAGCTTCGGCAAGCGAAGACGCTACCCGAAATGACAGACAACGCATCAAGATCACCTGGAAGCGTGCGCCGAGCTATGCCGACAAAGAAGGAACACAATCATCTGATATCATCTTCCAGGCATCGGCTAAAGTCATCAAAGAAGGAGACGTTGTCTGCCTCATAGAAGGAGCATCAACGCCTACCATTGTCAGGCTATGCGATGGGTATTTAACCATCATCATGGCGACAGTTCCCCTAACAGGCAATCTGCCAAAGTGGGTAGATTCGATCGCAGTCTTCCCAATTAATTTCCTACTCATCTGGGACTGGAGCAAATCCCGAGGGCTGCGGGGTGCGGGGGACTATGAGGATTCCATAGGCGGCCGAGGGATACCCAAGTGTCCAAGTGCGGGGTGTGAGTGCTCAGATACTTTGGACAAGGCTTCCAGATGGTGGAACTTGGGGCTGCTGTTAAGCGGAATGGAGCGATATGAAGAGGCAAAAAAGTATCTCCGGAAGGCAGCCGATATCTATAGTATTGGAGCGGCATCAAGGAGTGTGGACAACACTAAAAAGGAGCACGTGCGTTGGAGGAGGGAGGACGAGAAGACGCTGAAGACAATGGAGGAGCTTCTTGTTCATGGCAAACGCGCCGTCATCGAGGAGGGGTACAAGGAGCACAGCCGCACTCCACTGCAGTGGGCCGCCGAGGAGGGCTGTGAGGTGTTCGCCCGGCTGCTGGTCGAGAACGGCGCTGATGCCGAGGTGAAGGACGACAAGTCTGACCAAACGCCACTCTCGAAAGCTGCCGAAAACGGACACGCACCCGTCGTGAGGCTGCTAGCCGTGGACGCAGGCGCCAACATTGAGGCTATAAACAACAAGGAGGACACGCCTCTGCATCTCGCCGCGAGCAACGGCCACGAAGCCGTTGCGAGGCTGCTAGCCGTGGAGTTAGGCGCTAAGGTTGAGGCCAGAAACGGCATGCGGGAAACGCCTCTACATTTTGCCGCGCAAAACGGGCATGAATCGGTCGCAAGACTGTTTGTTGTGGAGTTGGGCGTCGACAAGGAGGCTAAAGACCGCTTTGGGCATAGGCCTTTGCACCATGCTGCGCGATGGGGGCATGAGCGCGTCGTAAAGTTGCTGGTCATGGAGTTTGGCGCTGATAGGGAGGCCCAAGACCACATGGGGCGTACGCCGCTGCATTTTGCTGCGGAGTATGGACATGAGGCCGCTACAAAGTTCCTGCTGGGGCTGGGGGTTGATAAGGAGGTCAGAACCCGGGCAGGTGACACGCCGCTGGAACTTGCAATAGGACGCGGGCAGGAGGCCGTCGCGAAGCTTTTTGTATGACAGTCATCTTTTCGGTAGTTTAGGTAGTCTTGAGGCTAGGATTACAACATAGCTCATAGATGCCGCTTACAGTGATATCCCCCACCACGTTGAGCCACGGACCATTCCGTTTTGACACATTCATATGTGAGCTACGAGGATATCATCACTTCCATGCTTTTATCAATGCTAGTGCGGAGCGGTGTGCTTTGCGCTCATCCCCGGTTTTTGCCTTTCTCGAGCGCCCTCCCAGTATCAAACACCACACTTCTCATCGGTTCCCGACTTGTGCGCCCTCTTGGTCCCACTGCAAAGTTTGAAAGTCAGCAGCAGGTCGACCAAAATGTATAAACAATCGAGTAATGGCCTGCGATGGGGGCTTGTGAAATAAAATAAAAAAAAAACCCAAACTCACGGTTATTTCTATGGGGTCGTGGTCGCCCGAAAATTTGTGGCCGTTGAACCAGAGTTCAAACCGGATCTCGGCCGGCGCGACAATCACACGTACGTCGAAGTTGCAGACGTAGAACCTCTTGCTCCGCCTGAATCTCCCACGGGACTGCTTCTTCATCTCTAGCTCGCTGATCGGTATGCCCGAGAGGTCGCTCTTGACCGTGCAGAGCTGTTTTGCCCTCTCTGTTTTGTAATTTTGACGTCCGGTTAGTTTATGACTCCCGGATTGGCCGGGCCCCGTGCATTGCCTCGATCTGGGGAGAGTGGAAAGAAAACAAACCGTCTTTGATGCTCTTGGGCAGCTTGTCCCGGTCGCTGTTGGAGATCATTATTATGGCATCCCATGCCCGAACTGAGCTCTCGGCGTCAATCTTTTGACTGAAGCTCGACGCCAGGGGGTGGCTCGGATCAATCATATCGCCCTGTGAGATGGGAAGAGGATTGTAAGCATCTGTATTGCATATGGGGCACATTGGGAAGCAACCAACCTTTTTGATGACCCAGTCTATTTGCCCAGTCGCACTAAGCAACCCAACGTCAAGACAGTTAGTTAGCTTTTCTCTGGCCTGGCTCGCCCACAACATAAAGGTTGGCACTTCCCACCTGCACCACCGCTGAAAGAATTTGGGGAAGGATATAGGGTGATGAAAAGACATAAGAAGCAGGAAAGGAAACAGGAGAGGAAACAGGACAACGGGGGTGCCATCGCTTTCGTCGTGAACAAGTCTGGGCCTCAGTTGAGAAGACTCGATGCTTCTGCTTACTATTTCTGTCCGTCGAGCGGATCCTCTTTGATGTCCTCGTCAATGTGGATCTCTGGGTTGTACTTGATCTTACACACGAGGCCGTAGCTGGCCCTAGCGCGCCGCTGTACCAAGACCGGCTTGTGTCCTGTGTCGAGCTTCTGCATCCTGTCGAGAAGAAGCCCCTTGACGACGACAAGCTGGGGATCCGGTGCCTGAAGGATCTGCATCTGCCGAGCGCATGGGTGTGGTCTCTTGGCCAGCTCCTTCTCGAGAATGTCACGGACATAGGCTGAGCTGCCGAGTCCGCCAGAGAGAACCATGTAGTTCTTTTTGACCAACGTTAGCTGTCGTCCTATGAGCGGAAGTGGGGGCAAAACACCAACCATATGTGCTGACTGGTAGTTTGAATGCACCCAGTCTAGTTGATCCCGGATCTTGTTGAGCATGCTCTGGATGTGTGGGTCAAAGAGGGACTGTATCTCCTCCCTGTATTGAACCACGCAGCATGTGCATGTGTCAGTTATCGTATCCCTGAGAATGCTACAGCGATGCATCTGCCTGAATTTTTACTCTGTGTGACGCAACTGACAGGTGTCGACGTACCGTGAGAAGAGCATGCGCCCAGACTCTATTCCGGCCCCGGCATGGCTAAAGTTGTAGCCTACTCCTTCCAGAGGGAGCCTGTATACTTCCGAGGCGTAAACGCGCTCGCCAAACTTGTGCTTCATGATACGGAAGCGTTCGCTGCGCACAAGTTTGTGGGCACATCCGGGAGGCAGCTGGTGCTGCAGTTCAGGGAAAAACCGCAAGCGAGAAGCCACGAGAGCTAAGAAACCACGATCGATGAGGGTGGCGCCGATTCCGACGCCATCGACCTCGGCGAGTTGGGCTAGGGAGGGGAAAGGTCTGGAGGCCTCGACGACCTGCATGACGGCGAAGTCGGTGGTGCCGCCGCCGGCGTCGACCGACATGAAGATGTCGCCTTTTACAAAGTCGACGGCCGTGTTTTTCACCGTGGCCACGGCGGCGGCCTCGGACTCGGTCAGGTCGACAGCGGCCGTGTGCTTGGGCCCGCCGGTGCCAAAGCCGGCGTCTTTGATCACGTCTTTGAAGGTATTGACAATCTCCTGCGACCGCCACGTCGTCGGAACGCTGAAGATGAACTCGACCGCCAGGCTGGCCCAGCCGCCGGTGCCGCTCAGGCCGGCCTGCGATTCGATCGTCTCCTTGACGTGAGTGTAGATCTGCCGCAGATAGTCGGAGGCCAGCACGCGGGCATCCTCGGGACTCTCGGGTGCTGCCGAGATTCCTTGCTTCTGAGCCTCGAGCAGCGTGGCCTTATCGAGGAAGATCTTGAAGAACTCCCGGCGGTCCTTTTTCTTGGCAACCGACCCCGCGCCGCCATCGGCAGGTTTGTCACTGGCAGGGGCGTCGGCGGGCTTGTCGCCGCCGGGGCTTACCTTCTCGCCATCCTCTTCTTCCTCGACGTCGTCGTCACAGAGGAAGCCCCAGGATGTGACCTCCTTCTTGGGGTTGTAGACGAGACATGTGTGCACCTTTTGCTCGTTCTTGGCCGAAGCTCCTGGCCAGTTGTGGACGATCTGGATGGGGGTTTGCAGCGCCTCTGCCTGCTGGGGCCGGGCCCATCCCACACCTGAAGCGAGCGGCGGGCAGCGGGGGAAAATTTCCCGGGTTTTGCGATTAGACTACTGTGCCTCACTATCACGTCGGCAAATCGACGGGGTTGCCAGCGGCGGGAGATGTAACCTACCAGTGTAGGTGGTTCCGAAGTCGATGGCGACCAGAATGTCGGGCCTGTCGTCCATATTCTTTTGTTTACCAGCGACCAAGAAAACTAAGGGAAGGAGGATGTGATGCGGGAAAAGTGGCTGCAGAACGGCCTGCAGCAGGATTGGAAATCGAAGGCGAGAACAGCACCCCGACAGGACATGCATACATACCTAACCAGCAGCCCTGCAGAGCCTGCCTCGCGGTTGACAGGCGGCTCCCCTTGAGCTTGATAGACTCTATAAAAAAAAAAAATAAAAAAAAATAAAAAAAAGGCTGGGACGGTCGGATCTAGAGCCCGACGCTGTGGAGGTGGGCGGGCGGCGCTGCAAGCTTGGCCGGCTCCAAAAAGGATGGCGGATGGGGCGGCCACAGGGCCACCTTTTTCGGCAATATCGATCCTTTCGGGGATTATCTCATTTTGCATCCAAACCCCGGGCTGCTCCCTGCGTGCCCCTTTTTGTCTGCTGATTCTTGGTCCAGTGTTCCTGCCAAAGATTCACAGACGTTAGGGACGAAGGTAATTTAGCGCTGCACGGGAAAACAGCCCTATTCTGCGCAGGCCATGCTCGTGCAGAGCACAATTACACCAGAAGCACAGCCACACAGTTGAGTCCATTGGGCCAAAATGAGCTGTCACGGCCCTAGCAAGCGACCCCTGCAAGCAGCATGTTGGTCGTTTGCCGTCGTCTTGAGAAGATGCCGCCTGCCCCATCCCTTTTGCGGTTAGCGTCGCATCGGCGAGTGGGCCGGACGCGATCTCTCCAAATAGGAAAGGGCTGGGGCACTGCCGCAAACGCCAACAGCCACTCCGTGCAGATCCCCACCAAGTTTGCACTGAGTGGGGCTGCAGCATTTTTCAGCGTGCGTAATTGGAAAGCGTGGACGTGGGCAACTCCTCGATGCACCCGAATGGATTCCTCCGCTTTTCGCACTTTGGGTTGAGCCATCGAAGCCCAGCCAAAACATGCGCCAATGACCTGACCGCCCTACCCAAGCGATTGGACGACAGCACCGTTTTGATTCCTGGTGGCCTGCCCTGTCTGCGGCCTGTTCGTCTGATAGTCTACACAGCCACCTGCGGATCATGTCTGGCGTCGATGCATCTCTGTATTGTGCATTTTGGCACCAGAAAGCAAGCACGAACATGCACCGAACAGAGCCAGGCTCAGTGGTCCCTTGCACCCGCTCATCGCTCGATTTCACAAGCCCACGCTAACCATGTCCTGCGCGTTTTACCCGTATAAGATGAAGGACCGGGGTGTGCGGCTATGACCTCGGTCGTTGGTGGGAGGGGCGTGCGGGCGCCTGGCAGGGTCTCGCACAGCATTGCAGGCTGATATGATAGGTAGCCAACCATCAAACATGCTGCTCCCGCTTGCATGTTGTCAACCGCGCTTCATACACCTCCTTGCTTTTCAGTGCCGACGCTTTGTACGCTTCCTTGACTTTTAGAAAGATCCCGCCGTTACTGGCGCAGCCGTGGCTTCTCCTGTATCACCTAGAAGGCCTTCCAAGACCCTGGTGCAGCTCCGTCAACCAACATGGCTGATGCGCCCTCATCGGCTGGTGAGCCTCCTAAGCCTCCGCCCGAGGAGTCCAAACCACCACCAGCAGCAGCTGAGGACTCGAAGCCGACACCACGACCACCACCATCACCACCTCCTTCTCCAGCTAGCCCAGATCCACCACCACCTTCAGACTCTCCCGCACTGCCGCCTCCCCCGCCCCCTCCACCACCTGCCCCGTCGTCACCTGCACCTCCTCCGCCTGCATCAGAGAAGAAGCCCCTGCAGACATCGACAACTCCTCCACCTGCAAAGACTCCGGCTCCTGCAGCTGACGCCAAGTTATCCTCCCTGTCATCGTCAACGGCCTCCAGCAGCGGCACAGCCAGCTCCACCAGCGGCCCCTCTAACACCTCCAACACCCCAACTGGCATTGCCGGGCTGACAAACGCCCTAGGCGCGGCCGACGGCGGCGCGGCTGCAAGCAGCCCAGGCCTCGACAGTGGGGCCGTAACCGGCATCGCGCTCGGTGCAGCCGTGCTCGGATTTGCACTAGGCGCCCTGGCGGCCATGTTCTTCAGGAGAAAACACAGGAGAGCCGAGAGCGAAAACGGGGCCTCCTCGTCCTCCCTCTGGCGTCGGCCCAGAGTCGTTGACCACATCGGCACCAAGGACGCCGTGGGGATGTCGGCAGTGCCCGTGGTCAAAGCCACACGCGCCCGTCGGCGCTCATCCTCTTCGTCGTCGTCATCCTCCATTCTTTCACCACTAGCTGTGGTGGCGAGGGCGGCGTCGGCGCAAGCAGTACATCCAGCAACGTCAGCCGCAGCATCAGACCCGCTCCGGCTGGACCAGTTCCTGCTCTCGCCGGCGCCGGACCAGATCATCACGTCGGAGCTACAAGCACTCGACCACCTCATCCAACTGCACGTCGAAAATTATTGCCCCCTGGACCGCATGCAACCGTCGACTGCTGTCCGCGGCGAGCTCCAGCGCGCGCTAGCGGACTTGGGGTTGGGCACAGAACCATCTGCGCCAACGCTGGTGCAGGTGGTCACGCTTGCCATAAACCCAAAGACCAGACACGCGGCGCTTAGGCACGTTATCGCCAGCGCCATGTCGCAGAGCGTGATGCTCAGCTCAACGGGCAAGTTTTCACTACTACCATCATCAATGGTTATCTTTATGACGGAGATGGCGCCAACTGAAAAGGACAGGGGCAGTCCGAAAGGTACGTCTGTGTCTATTACGCTTTTATCCGATATATCCGTACGACCGGTGTCTGTTTACTAACATGGGTCTCGTCAAAAAGCTGTTTCTGCTGCTCTCACACGATGGCGGCAAATGTCTGCATTCCTCATTCACTCCAACAGGTCCGACAGGGGCACCCTGGTTCCTACAGAGGCCATGGTCGGCGACAAGGTGAAGAAGCTGGCGGCTGCCCTCAACAAGTTCCTGGCCACCTTTGTGGACCCGCAAATGTCGGACCAGCAGCAAGGCCACTTGCACGACCTCCTGATGGAGTGCGCCAAGTTCGGATACCTGCTGCTCTCCCAGCCAGGAGAGTTCTGCTTGCGGCAAGTCGCCGAAGACCAGAGCAAGGGCCACCTCGTCGTGTGCCCCGGACTGGACAAGGTTGGGGACGAGCAAGGGGAGGCGTACAGTCCTTCCAGAACCCTGCTGGTCCCGGCGACGGAGCGGATTTGATTCTTTGGCGAGTTCGATGTTCGTTTCGCGGGCCCGATTTTATCCGTTCTTTCGAATGTAGCCTTGTGTTGGTAATTTTCGAAACATTCAGGGACCATGCGGTGGCGAGACGGAGTCTTAGTCGCACATCATGTCGTAATACGGTACAGCGAAATATGTTGTTGCTTTTTTGTTTCCTCTTTCGCTGCACCTGCCTTGGCTCATGGCGGCTAGCCGCAGGCCAATGAGAAGATCTGAATTAGGCTGCTGACTGCTCCTGTGGCTAGACGCCATCGCCCGTTCCTCCCATGGTCCCCTGGCGGCTGCTAGAGCAACCAGCTGCTTGGAACCGCGTCGTAGGCGCGAATCCGCCAGCACAGGCCTGTATGCAGGTTGGCTGTTGGTTCTGTCACCCCCCCTTTTCCGGCCGATTCATGGCCGCTTCAGGAAGGACCCCTGATTTACGGTGTGGGCAGGGAAGGCTGGCCCCCAGCAAGACCCAGGAGCCAGGCCCCACGCCCCGGCCCCCAGCCCATGTCACCGCTGAGAATCTGTCCAGGAGTCTTGTAGGATTTGTGAAAACAGCAGCTGAAAAAGGACGGGATGACATCGAACGACGCGGAAACGCAGCGATGCAGGCAGGAAATGAGTCGCCTGGTCCCGCATCGTGCAGTGGGCGGGTGGGTGTGCGCCAGCGCATATTCCTGCTTGTGCATATGCGCCAGGGCGGGTTCGTCTCTTGTGTGTGCGCATTTCTCATTTGTTCTGGTGATTGGGCGGTGTTCGTGGTGGCAGACAATAATAGCAAGCAGCCTACCGGTCAGGATGAATCCATCCCATCTGCCCATTCCACATCGGAACCGATCCCATCGTGCCCATCCAAGGTACCCACCGCATGGATCGTTCTTCTCTTCTGCTGCTGCTGCGCCTCCATCGATCATCATCAGGCGAACCTAACCCAGCTCCATCAGCTGGGCAAATGGGGCAAGGGCAGCCTTCTTTTTGCCTCCTTGTGGGGTTTGGATCGCATCGGTCGGGCCGTCAAACTAACTGCCTGTTGGGAAGAACGGGCAGGGGCCCTCTGCTGGGTAGGTGGAGAGTCAGCTTCACCGGCTCACGACTCCGGGCGGAGGAATTTCATGGGTGTTGCAAGACCGGAAACACGGAAGCGGGTTTCTAGTCCGTCTACGTAGTAGCTTGCGATAGGGAAAAGGCTTGAAAGGGAAGAGAGAGAACACACCAGATGGCGTTCGCCTCTCACACACCCACACCCCCAAGACAGATACTCACACACACACAAACACACACACAACCCTGTCCATGTAATATCGCATGCTGCATGCATCACCGTCCATGCTTTGTTCACAAGAGAATCCTATTTTGGGCTACAAACTCGCGCGGGACCTGCAGCAAGACCGCCCCCTCTCCACCCCTACGTTCCCGCTCGCGGGCGTGCCTCTGTTTGGTCGGAACATCCGACCAACGCTGCACTGGCACCTTGCCCTGCCATTTTTGCTTTGCTCTGCCCTCCAGGTAGGTCCCTCTTGGCACGTGCGATGGGGCCAGCGTTGCGGTGGCCAAGTGGTTTGCGGTGGCTAGAGCTCTCTTCCTGGCGCGAATCGACTGGGCTTTCACGCTCGTATGCTGGACCACTGGTTTGACAACCCGCCCTGCCCTCCACTATGGATGGTGGCCCTGCTGCGAAGGAACGTTATTAGGGGGACTCCTTCCCGTCGTGCGTAATTCCCAGCTTAAAACCAACAACGGCATCCCTAGCAAATCCGGACACACGGCTAAGCTTCATATAGAAGAACGAGAACGCCCCCAAATAGAGGACTGAACACAGCCCTCGTCTCTTTTTTCTTCATCCAAACACAATAGCCAGACAGCCTTCTTCCTGCTAGCTCCTCATCCTGCGGGCACGCCACAAAAGCTTTCCCCTGCCGGACGCAGACAAGAAGCAAATACCATACACATCATCATACGCACACACAAAATGGCCCCCGGGACCAAGGCAGAGCCTCGGCAGAGGTTCAGCATGCTCCAGTCCTTGCTGGGCGGCAAGAAGAACAAGCAGCAGTACACTCTTGGAGGTAGGTTATGAATTTTTTACTGCGTGGCTTTGACCTCTTTTTCTCCCGGACCATCCGAGGCCCTTTGCGATCCTCCCAAAGCTTCACCACGCCCGAAGCTAACGCCAGCCGCCATGAAGAACCCGTCCGGGAGACGCGAGACGATGCCTCGCTCCCGTTCCAGCCGTCGGTGGTCAGGTCGTACACGATGCCCATGATCACGACAGACCCGCTGGCGTCGCACCCCGTCAGGCTCGAGTCGCTGCACGGGTCCATCACCGACGGCACGTCGTCGAGCGGGTCGAGCATCAGCGGCCTCAGCATCCTCGGCGACATGGCCGCCGTCGCCAGCCCGGCGCCGCCCGCACCGGGCGCCGCCGAGCAGGTGGTCTGGTCCGGCAGGCCGGCCCGGGCCAGCGTGGGCGGCGTCACGGGCCTGCAGGCGCTATTCGCCGACCCCAACGACATCGCCATCTTCTCCAGCCCCGTCACCGCCAGCCCTGCTACTACTGCTACCTCCAGCCCCATGACGCCCAGCCCTGCTAGCCCCATGCCCGCATCCAGTCCCAGCAACGTCGAGAATGAGAACCACAAGTTCAAGGGCAACATCGTCCGGAGGACACGAGCCAGCAGGCCGCCATCAAGGGTGTTCGGCCCGCAGCCGCAGCAGTCATCACCACTCTCAGCATCCGAGGAGCCGTCCCAGCAGCGCAGCGTCTCGACTCCCATCTCAGCCCCCGTGGTGGCTCTCGCACAGCTCCCTCCCCGACCCTCATCCTCCGGCGCGACGGACCCCCAGAGGGGCCTCATGCTCCAGATCCCGCAGGTGCCGCAGAAGAGCGTGCAGCGCATCTGGCAGCCCACGGGCGGGCGCTTCCGGAGCGCGTCGCACGCGCCGCCCAGCCCCATCGCCGAGGAGGTCGATCTGCCGCCGCGGCCTGTGACCATCTGGGGCTCCAAGGCCTGGGAGGCCATCGCCCCGGCCGCCGCCGCCGCCGCCGCCGCCGTCCCGCGGAGCGCGGTGGAGGTGCCCATATGGTACAGCAACCTCACGACCAAGGACATCGGCAGCCTCACCCGGGAGCTCAGGTCGCCGAGCAAGCCGTATCAGTCCCCCATCTGCCTGCCTGAGATCGACAGGGGGCCGAACCTGTCCGCCATTTTCGCCGGCCTGCTCCCCGCGCCCGCACCAGCACCCGCACCGGCGGTCAAGCCCCTGACGCGGCGCCACACCAGCCCGCTCGAGGTGTACGAGCTCGAGGGCAGCAGCACCGACGACGACATCTACGACGACGACGACGACTACGACTGCGACGACGACAGCCTGCGCCACAGCGCCGTGTCCGAGGCCTCCTCCTTTGCGCCCTCGGACGCGTCGACGTGCCCTCCTCCACCACCGCCACTCGACGCGTGCCCGCCTCTCGACATGAGCTCGCCCCTGACCATGTGCTCGCCAGCGACCAACGGCAGCTCGCCCATGACTCCCCTCGGCTCGTTCGGCGACCTGACGTACGCTGTCAGCCCCATCGACGGCAACAAGCAGTACAAGGCCTTCAGGCCGGGCCTCGCGCGGGCCGCGACGGACCTCGCTGGCGGCGCCCCGCAGCCGACGCCGCGGCCGCGGGACACCAGCAAGGCGGCGTGCGATGCGTGGGTGCGCCGGTCGCAGCTCTTCCAGATGAACGAGAAGACGGTCCCGATGAGGCGGCACATCCCGGAGTGCTGAGATCATGATTGGAGGCGGTGGCTGGACATACGGAAGGGAGGGGGAGGTACGGAAAAGGAATTTGCATTGTAATCGTTAATCCTTTCTTTTCATGGTTTTCTCTTTTGTCACTTTGCATAAGCATCATACCCCTAGACTATCGTTAGCCGCCAGCGCAGTCGCCAGACCGGCACGAATGACATTTTCCTTTTGTTCTCAAAACCTCGGCACCTTGGCGCCACCGTGGCTGTTGGTCAATATGAAGTGGAAGCATCGTCTGATGGCTTTGGTCTCGGACGGCCCGCGAGGACGAGAAACGGAAAGAACTCTGGACTCTTTGACGTTGACTTATCCCTTTGGCGGGGCTCAGGTCAAAAAGTGGCGCCAGACCCGCGCGCCGCTGCTGTGCCGCCTTGCTTCCCGGCCGCCTGGGCGTGCTAGCCCGCCCGGGCTGGAGCAGCAGCAGAAACAAGCTGAGAGCTCAAGCTTTCAAAATTCCAGCCCGGATTGCCAGCGAAAGATGCCAGGGACTTGTCGGTGGAAATTACTTAGCTAGGTCGCGCGGGCGTCCGATGAGGCGCGCAGGCCCGCGGCACAGCCCACCTAGCAAACCAGCCTCCGCTTCTTTCAGCCCGTCGGCGCTCGACCTTTGAAAGTCAAGCTGGCGGCGATTGCACGGCAACCACGCCATCTTTGGTCAGCCACGAAACGCACCGAGCAGAACTGGGCGTGAGACGGAGCGTGGCTTGGCCGAGACCCAGTTCTTTCTGGAGTTTTTATCGGAGGGCTCCAGAGGCTGAAGCTTCTCTCCCCAAATAATTAGTCCTATTCCCGACGCCTACATGTCAGGTTTGGAGTGGTCGGGGGGCGATTGCCAGTTCAACATCAAGCTTTGATCCGGTGCGCCTCTCGACGCTGTATAACACCATCAATGGTTTACGAAGTGGTGCAACTTGTGCATAATGGCGGAATGTGGGAAGATTGGCCGGAGAAAAAGAGGCTGAAGGGAAAAAAAAAAAAAAAAAAAAAGAAGGCCGCGCAACCACACTAAAACTCAATTTCTCCGGCCGCATTTTCTGGAGAATGAGGCGCCGAAAGCTCAACACCATCCGTGCCGACACCCGCTTCGGCTTTCAAATGCCGCTTGACAAAACTGAGACCAGCGTGGGGATGCTTGGTCTCTCAGCTTGCTCTCTGGAGAGACACGCAAAAACAAAAATACTAGCAGCGAGTAGCGCTAGGAGAGGGCACGTTGCAAAACGGTAACAGCTGGGGTGGTGGCGGAAATAGATGCTAGTGGTCCGCGCCCGTCTTTCTTTGGTCTCTCTCTCTCTCCATTGAGCAAGCCATGGAAATGGTGCACGGCTTGGTTTGCGCCCAGGGCGGCGGGGTTCGCCGACGCACGCCGCCGGACGCACGCAGGGCCAAGGGTGCACGCAGAGTTTTACGAGATGATGCGGCGGCCAGCTGATGATGCGTGCAGGCGGAAAAGAAAAAAAAAAGAAAAAGAAAAAAAAACGAAGAAAAAATAACAACGCCAATGGGTCTTAGGTAATGCCGATGTGGTGGTACCGACACGGCGTTTTTCGCTGAGTGTGGTGTGCCTGAAGCGGCAACTACTCTTGTGTGACCGAGACAAGAAAACATCAATTGATTGCCTTTCGGCGGATTGGGCAGAGATCTTCAGGGGGCCGGCGGGTTGATGTCGTGTCATTGACGGATGTCACTCCGTTCTCCAGATTTCCAGCCAACCGCAGGATGGATGTGACACTGCAAGGACGAGCACGAAAAAAACAGGCCGGATGGTGTGGTCGTGTAGGAGCGGCTTGTGTTCGCGTGTTATCGACGGATGGGTACGTGGGTCGGGTCGTCTGTCCATTCCTTCCCTTCCCCTCCATCCATCCATTCTCCGAGCGGTGCATTCACTCCTTCACGGGCGGGTGGGCAGCCTGCAGCGCAGCGCAGCTCCAACTCCAGCCATGTGTCTTTGTCCCGGCGCCACATTGCAACAGCAGCCAGCAGCAGCCGGTGTGGATGTAGCTCTTCGGGACAATTCCAAGCGCGTGCATTCCAGCCAAATTCTCATGTCGTGATGGGCCGGGGCCTGTTGCTGAGGGTGCCCCGTTGAATAACAGACTCCACCGCAGCCCGTATTCCAGGAAAACCCGCCCGCCCGGCATTTCCATTTTGCAATGCTCTCCTCCCCTTTCCACAGCCGCGAATGAGTCGCGAAAGGGGGTGACGTCGTCCTTGTTACAGACGAAATGTCCCCAGGACTGAGCTGTCAAGCAAGAACAAGCAGCAAGCCAGGCACAGGCACCAAGGGATGTTCCTAGCCTGCGTCGTCATCCCGTCCCTTTTCTCCCTGTCTGTTTTTGTCTTTTTCCGCGCCTTGGAAGAAGTGAAGCGGAGCAGGGCGAAGCGGAGACCAGACCAGACCAGACCAGACGAACTGCCGTCCGTCCTTTGTCCGCGTCTCTCGCGCGACCGCCCACTTTTGCTAGCCCCAAGTTGGCAGAGCTCCAAGCCCCCGCCATCCCAGCGCCCAAGCAGCAGCAGCGAGCACACACCGCGAGGTGGCACCAGATTGGCAACTGGCGCTACTGCAGCAGCAGGGCCGGGTCGTCGGTGGGTTTCTGCTGCGCTGCGGCAGGAAAACGGAGATCTGCATTGCCCGGGTTGCTTGCCGTCGTCCCTTCGACACCGTCCGTAGTTGCGCACGAGGGCTAATGCAGTAGCAGGATGTGCTCAGGCAACGTTGAAGGCATCTCTCAAGGTATAGTCTTGGGCGCTCACCGCTCCAGAAAACGTGTGCGCCTACCGAATGTAGGTCCAGTCCGATGCGCATGGAAACGGGGAGCACGCACCTTCAAATCTCCCCACATCCTTCCATTCCTGGCAAGGGATGACGGTCGAGTCGGTGATCCCTTCCCACCCGCCCAGCTAAAAGCCCTCCAAGCCTCCCGCGGATCCCAGAACCCCTTTTTCATCAGCCCTGTTATTAAAAGTCCAAGCTCGCCCTTCCCACAGACGCCCAACGCTTTTGTTGCTTCCCTTGTTGCCTCACGCTCGGTTGCATTGATCGCAAACGAGATCGATCGCGCCCGTTTCCCTTCTTTCTCCTCTTTGTGCAGGACACTAGGCTTTCCAGTGCCTCAAAGGCGGACTTTCTCGTTTAGCAAACTCCCAGAAACCCAACGCGAGCCCGATTGGATACATAACAGGCACCCAGCTGCCGCTTCTCCTCCATCCACTTCCTCCTCGGTCGCCTCACTCGCACCTGCGACTCCTCCACCTCTCTTTTCTTCAGCGCCCTGCCAGCCTGGCTTGGAGCCCGCCCAGTCCCCTCTTAGCTCGGCTCACCAAGCCCACGCTGGTTTCGGCACCTCCACTCCGTACATGGACGCCATCTGCCCCCCTGCTAGCCGACACAGCTGCGGTCTACAACCCTGCCTTTGGCATTCACTTGACTCCACCGTCGTAGAAAGAGCATCTCCAGGACCTGCCGTTGCTATTGCTGCTGCTGCTGTTCCTGCTGATATCTTGACCAACCTGGGGACGGGATTGCGTATCTTCACCTGATTCCAAACCATTCTGGTGCCGACGCCATATGCATAGAGGGATATGAACACCTTCTCGACAACCCAATTGAGCAGCGGGAGGCAAACCTAAGTGTCCGGGAACGGGTTACAGCTGGGGAAGAAAGCTAGAGACACAACAAGCAAAGGAAAGGAAAAGAATCAAGACGGGCAAAATGGGCATGGACAAGAAAATGAAGGACTTCCCCCTGCGGCGGGACGAGCAGGACGACATGTCGGACGACGACTTCGACTTCGATGAGGAGTATTTCGAGAGGACCTACCGGCCGCTGTCGAACCTTCCCACTCCTCCGCCCTCGTCCAAGAACTCATCCGCCTCTCAGAGCCCGATCATGGAGATGCATGAGGGCGAGCTGCTGCAGCCGGCTCTGATAGGTCAGTCCTGCTGCAATGGTCATGTACCCCACACACGCCGATCCATTCACTAACTTTTTATTCACGTCCAGGCGCCGCCATCCATCTGGTCAACCTCCTCCCTCCTTCGGCCTCGCTGGCCACGCCCTCTGTCTCCCTCGTCCAGTCGATGCTCGCCCGCGCCGACCTGCCCGAGCACACAGTGGCCCTGGCCGTCTGCATCCTAGACTCGCTCAACACCAGGTTCTCGCGCAACTGGAGGCTCTCGTGCCCTCTGGCCCCCGCCAATGTCGTCGATGACTCGGCCGCGTGGCCGCTGCGGCGCTCAGGCAGCAAGCGACACACCCTCGCCGGGACTGGTAACATGTCCCGGGACCGTTTCATCCGGAGCCAGCAGCAGCCGCAGCTTCACATAGACTCGGTCAACCCCGAGATCATCGTGCTCGCCGCCATGATGATCGCCGGCAAGTTCACCGAGGACTCGCGGGAGCCGACGCGGTGGTACGCCTCGGCCTGGGGAGCGAGCGTCTGGACATGCGAGCAGATCAACGTTACGGAGCGCTGCATCATGGAGAACCTGGGCTACCGCATCATGCCGCTTACCGCGCCCGACGTTCTGGAAGACGCCCTGTCCGACATGGCGCGGGCCGCGAAATCGGCCTGCGGTCTGGGAAGCGGCGGCAACAGCAAGGTTCGGGAGCAACAACAGAAAACCCCCGGCTGGGTGGCCGCCTCCGATGGCTGCGAGAGCGGCCTCAGGCGCGAGGAGGCCCACTTCCGGTCCAAGAGCTGCGGGAAGCCGTCGCAATCTCAGCTGGCTTCGCTCCAGCTCACACCTACGGAGACCCCGTGAAAAGGGCGACCCCACGATGACGACACGACAAACCACAAAAATGAGCAAGCGAAAGTATTACATCTACTGGCTTCGTTAATACCCACTCATAATTGTTTTCCTGCTTCTCATCTCTCTTCATTCGAGGCGCTTGGGAGGGCTGCACATGGTTTACAGGGCTTAGGTGGTTGGGATGGGTCACACACTACAACACCTAATATCTGTTTCTTTGGGAGGTTCATCTGGTCCAGGTCTTTGTTGTTGCATTTTTTATTTCCTGCGCTCTCCACACCATATACATCCGTGGTGCGTTGGTTTTTGCATAATTCCCCGGCCTGCATTTGTTTGATAATGGTTCACTCCCCCGATTACATGATACCTATCAACCCTCCCTCTCCCTGCGCGGAGGCAAAAGGAAGGGTGACGTCTTGTTTCCCTGGGCTCGACATTGGCACTGGCGCCACAGCACACAGAATAGCACAGCACAGTAGCATATTATAGCACTTCAGAGCCAGACAATTACACTACGAACAGATCTAGTGGGCAGCCGCGGGTGACAGGCCAGTGTCTTGGCCTAGGCCTAGCTTGCGTGCTATTTGACGTCTCTTGCAGTCATGGTTCATCCATCAATGTCGGTTACTATTTATAGGCTGGGCTCTTTCCCTATCGACCGCTGGCCAAAAGATAATGTATTTTTCGTACTTGAGCACACACATATTTGGGGTCGTTATCTATCTACCGAGCAGATGCTTTGCAACAGAGAAACGGGTTTCGCAGAAGTTATAAGCTTGGAGATAAAATCTAAGCAAAAAGACAAAAACATACAACACCGAGGATTCCCCAGTGGTCACCCACCTGAGTACTAGTTCGGCCCTCACATGTTTTGGTTTGTAGAGGTTTTGGGAGAAAATGGGATCACAGGCGTCCAGAAACGGACGCTTTGGGTTCCAAAAACGGACGCCTTTGATCCCATTTGCTCCCAGCCTCACCGTCCGGCGAACGTATCTATGCCGCCACCCTGCGCACACTATTGGGTTTCAGCCAAGATGCAGGGTCTTCTTTGGCGCTTCCGTTCTGCCCAATAGGACGATCCGGATGCGCCAACCGTGGGGTTTGTTCGTATTTTCACCCAATAAACGCGCATCCCATACCGCCGACTCGTCCAACCTGCATAAACATGGTAGGCAGCAGCCTGCAGCCTAGGGAGGCGCATTTGGAAGAGTAGCGCTCTCTCAAGGGCGAAAGTTTCGCTGATGTAATTAGCCCTGGGCAGGCAGCGAAGCACTGGCGACGAAGCCTGCGGATCGCAGCCGACCTTTGGTTTTAGGCCGTCTCCTAAGGATTTACCCGCAATGCTTTTACTATACGTGCAGCATGTTGCTGGAAGCGTTCGAAATCAGCCCTAAGCCGGAGCCGGCTAGGATGGACCGGCTGGATGTGAGAGCCGATAGGAGGATCTCGTGTAGTGGTGAAAAGGTGATGTATTCAGAAGGGAACAGGCTGGAGGCCTGGCCTCCGTGACGGGGCCTAGATAAAGACTGTGCCTGGAGGGGTCATCACGTGACCCCCTCTGGCAGCCATAACACTGGACCACATCCAGCAGCGGGCGGCAGGCGAAGTGCTTAAGAAACTTATTTATGATGCCGCATTATTTCCTGACAAGTACTACGTTAGGTTTTCCTCCAAAGATCTGGCGACTATAGTTTGGAGAAATACAGGTAACATCGGGTCTGTAGGACGACTCCTCCTTTAGGAATTACCTGGAGGTACTGAGGACACATTACCACGTGGAGGAGATTAAGGCCTGATAGACAGCTTGGATTTGACCTACTATAGCTCCCTACGCCGTGATACTCCTCGTGCAGTTGCAGCTTGCTGTCCGGCGTTAATAGACACTACTACTACTACTACTACTACTACTACTACTACTACTACTGGTCGTCATGCCGCAAGGGGGATGGTATATCTCGCTGAAGAACCTTTGCATTATGTGCCAGAAGTTGGCCAGGCGTTGTACGGGTTGCAAGTCGGCGTGGTATTGCAGTAGACGCTGCCAGAGGCTGGATTGGCCGGCTTATCGCCTGCTCTGTGGCAAGTGGCTTGAATTTCTCAATACCGGGCCGTCGTCGTCTGATGCCGTCGCTTGCGTCTAGTTCCCCAAGCATGGAACAGAGCCCGAGCTGGCGTGGGCGACCATCGTCAAAGACTCGAGCTGGAGGTCCTGCTCTTCAACACTATTCCTCGAAGACCTGGGAGCGGAAGACCGCTACCATCTATATTTCGACTCTTTCCTAGATGACAGCCCTGCCTAACACGCACATGACGTCTACGGTACTGCTTCCAAATGCCGGAGCAGTCGAGATTTGAAGGGTGCCGCCCCCGGCGCGGGGGACAAAAGGCAACAGTCGACAGCGTTCGTTAATACGACCGAATAAACGCTTGCACGGATACGGCGCGTTTGGACGCGAAGTGGTGTGTTGGGTGGCATAGTAGGCCGACGCTATTTTCGACGTGGTATTTGGCCGTCGTGCGTGGAGCCCAGTGTTTTCGGCGCAGGCTTGTGTTGGTTGATCCCAAGCTGTGCCGTAAAGCCCCCTTGTCCAGGCGAAAAACGTTGGCATATCTTCCCGCTGGCGCCAAGGCCAAGAAGATAGTCGAAAATAAACAAACAAAAAGAATCGAGGCAAGAGATGGACGCCATGAATTTTTTTTTGCCGTGCGGGATACTTTTGTGTGGTATGTATCGATGGTTGTTGGTAGAGCAGTACTAAGCCTTATAACCTCCCCAGCAACTTACATCCTGTTAAAAGAACTAATGTATTTAGCTTAGGTTGGGTGCATAGGCCCAACCTACCATGTACTACTCTTATTAGATTATCTACCCTGTACTGTTGTGGGGTTGTGCACAGGAGTAGCGGGCAGGGCTTATAGCGTACCCGGGGGTGGCTTACAGCATCTATAGCGCTTACTGAAAGCCTGAAGGTGGCCTGTAGCCCCTGTAGGATGCCTAAGCACCCAAGTCAGCCGTTGTGGGTCGCACTGACTCGCCTACCCTGCACATCTACCCTACACAGAATTGGTCAGGAGTCAATTTGCACAAGTCAGAATTGGAGGCTCAACGCGGAGATGGGTTTGGTGGTCGTGGGTCGATTTTTTGGAAACCCCATACAAAATAATTTTTCGGAAAATCGCTTGCGGCACCGGAAGCCCCCACGGCGGAGAACCCGCGGGATCGATGTCGGTGGGTATATGAGGGAAGCGATTGTTGGCGCCCCTCACCTGCAATACAAGCCTGTTCCACCCACTAAGCTTGGGGCCCCGACAGCGCTATTTATAGCGCCTGTCAGGGCCCAATCCAACTAACCGAGACCCTGCTGGCCACTGTGACTGCGCTGCAAATCCCCGATTTGACCTCCCAATATTAAGACATCCCTCTATAATCTTCCATTTTATGTAGATTCCTTCATTCTACCAATTTGCCGCTTCGTCGTATTTCCAGCCCGCCGCTCCGTTACCCTGTTATGGCACGGCGCTGTGGCACAACGCTATGGCTATTATAGCCCTCCAACTCTGAACAAATTGCCAGATTTGTTATTGTTGCCCTTTTGGTTGAGTTGGGGAGGGCTTCACTTTGCCGAACCTGCCACACACCCAAGCATTTCCCAATTTCATTTAACGGCCTAACGTGTTTCCTTCACCTTACTTTGGTCCGGCTGATTGTGCCGCCTAAAGCCGACGTCGCATAGTGTGTTTGCGGAATACTTTTCCGTAGCACCGGGCCGGGTCTTAACAGTGCCTTTTGGTCTCGTTGGCTGCTTGGCCAACAGCAGTCCTATTTTGGGCTTTACCCCAGTTACAGCGCAGCGGACACATATGGCTTGTTGGCCCGGCACAGGTTTTGTGACCTTGCAAAGAAGCGGAAGACACCAAAGATACGCAGCCTCCCGGCTTCCTGATTGAGCAAGATGGTCCCGATGCAGTATCCAGCATATTGTAAATGATGCTTCAAAAGATTGCGCTGATTAGGTCTGTTAGTGGTATTTAGCCGCTGTCGAAACAGCTTCGAAATGACGGCGACTGTATTTACGATATAAGTTGGTCGCAATGTTGGTGCCTCGGGAGTGGGTGTGGTATTAGCCGTTGGCCTATCTGTTTGGGCCGCCCCCTGTCTTTTCTCTCTGCGTCTCGACCTGGACCCACGAGCTTTCGGCATGGAGGAGGGCAGGCGGCACAGGAGCTGTGGTCATGGTTCCAAAGCCTCACGAAGAAGCAGAGCGAGGCTGTGCCAACTGATACCTTGTTTTTTGATGTGTACGTTCCCAGCGAGACTGATACAGCCCGTCGGTGTCATCATGGCAACCCCCGCGGGCTGTTGGGTATTAGTATCCACCAGCCCGTAGCATCGCGTCCCTTCCTTTATTATTACATAGAGTACACAGCTATCGATATTACGAGTTTGGATGGTACGCTGACCGAAGAGGCGGCTATTAACGGTGTGGTTCGTGTTGGTGTCATCGGCGGACATCACCATCAAGTGTGCTCCAGTGTACGGTCAAAATATTCTGTAATTGTTTATAAAAAGGGAAGCTCGAAGCTTTAGTGCTGTGGATTGGAACTCAAGATACCATTACCAACTCAATACAGTAAGCCTTATCATCTTTTATAACTAATACTTCTCTCCAAATATCCTAACTTTTGTCCTGCTTTTATACCTTACGACCTCCGAAAGCCTTCCTTTCCTCCTTTATCTTGTCCATTGCACACTTTTTGCTCGATATCCTATATCTTTCCCCGTCTACTTGCCCCAGCTGAAGTCTTGTTCTTTCGCCGCTATGCTGCTTAGGGGTACACGAATAGCCCTCCTCGCCGTCATCGGGCTGCTTTCGAGCACTTTATCTCTGGGAGCCCCGTTGCCCCAAGCCGATCGATTGCCTGAACTGCCTCAAACCTAAGATCTAACCGGTTTAGCCGCTGGTATTGGAAATGAGCCTTACGGGGAGTTTTTTGGCGTCGGGCTCGATCAAATCTTTGGTGATTTCGGCAGCACCGGCTTCCTGAGCTACTCCGTCATTTTCAAGGTTAAATTTCCCGCCTAAATCACCGACGATTATCTTATGCGCATCGCACGGATGGTTTATCTGGAGATGATAGATGTTTACACTGAGTGGACCAGCAGAATTTCGGCGATTAGCGCAGACCATTTACCAAAAGTTATGGCTATTATGGAATTGAGCGATAATATTATATACACTGCCTCGTCCGTCAAGTTCCCCAATCCTCCTAGAGGCGCTATCGAGCGATACAGGGACCTTTAAGCGGGTTTCGGCAACTCGATCAGTTAATGCTTGTCGACGTTGGCAATGGGGGACTTGATGGACCACAATACTTAGGGGCTTTGTGGGGAGGTTAACCTTATACGCCTGCACGGAGATATGCAGCTGGCCTACAGATAACCAGCATATACGCAGCCCTAAGAGAACACTAGAGCGGTGGCTTTCCATCGCGTCCATGGGATTACTAAAGGGTTCTGCACCGCTTGGGGCCCTGACAACTTTGGCTGTAGCGATATCAATACGTATTACAGCAGGAACCTCGGCCGGGGCAGAACGCAATTTAGGGTGATAACAGGCCCGACTCCCAACACCGGCATCTATGAGCTCGATGTCGAGCAGATGTGGAATGTTCGACACCAATATTATGATGGCGGCTAAAATTATAACAGCGACCAGATCCCTCCCCTAAGCGACGACGATAACGGCAGCGGCGGCAGCGGCGGCGGCGGCGGCGGCGGCGGATATTGGCACAACAGCAATATACCTTCGGACGATAATCCTCCCCCGCCGGGCAACCAAGAGCATGCGGCACAAATTCAGGCCGGGCAGTGCGGCGGAGGGAGCACGCATTGGTACAGGAACGCGCGCTGGTTTAAAAATCCCGAATTAAGGAAATATGCGAAAGAGCGCTACGATGAAGGCTGGACCGAGGAGCAGTTGCTGGAATACTACCTAGAACAGGAAAATCCTGGAGTGGGAGGCTCGTCCGAAGCTGGAGAGGATAACGATCAACCAGCATACACTTATGACGGTTCTGGTGGTTATTACCAACCGGGCGATTACGGACAGAGCGGTTATCAAGGAGGTCCCACTCAGGCGGAGGTCGATGCTCAAATCGCCCGTATGCAAAACCTGAATATCGGCCGACAGAGACGCTCTGAGGACCTAAGCAGCCAGCCCGGAGCTGGCAAGGTTACAAAAACACAAGCCAGCAATAAGCCCGGAAATCCCACGACCAATAAGCCTAAGGCTAATAACAAGTCCACATCCAACAAGCCCAACGCCAAGTCCAAGTCCAACGAGGCCGCCAAGTCCAAGTCCGGAAAAAACCTCAAAACCGGCAAGACTCAGGACCCCCGGGCCAGCCAGCCCGGAAAGGACAATGGCGGCCAGGCCAAGGCGTGCCCCCGGCCAACATCACCTCCCCCACCTCATCCTGCGTATCCGCAAAGGATCCTAAGCGGTAAAGGCTAGGGCAAAGGTAAAGGCAAACAATCCAAGGACACCCGTGGCAGCTCTGCTCCAGCTGGTGGCAGTGGCAAGGGCAAGGCCCAAGCTCCAGTTGCAGGAAAGGGCGATAAGGCTCCTCCGACAGGAAAAAAAAACAACACTCCTGCGGTAGGAAAAGACAACAAGGCCCCCACGGCAGGAAAGAAAAACAATACTCCTCCAGCAGGAAAGAAAAACAGCGCTCCTGTGGCAGGCAAGGATAACAAGGCTTCCGCCGCAGGAAAGGACAACAAGGCCCCCACGGAAGGCAAGGGAAAGAAGGGGCCCGCCGGCCAGCCGCCCAACGACGGCGCCGACAAGCAGGGCGCCGGCCTCGGGAAGAAGACTACAAAGGCCCCCTCCGGTTCGCCGGGTGGCAAGGCCACCAAAGCCGCCAGGGCTGCGGCTTAGGGGCGGCTTCGCTCGTCCGTACTCTGCCAGACCCCCCGGATAAAGAGATGTCCCAGAGTAACAGGGGCCTTTTCTTTTCTTCTTCTTCCCTTTTTTGAGATGGCAACCGCGGTCCATTGAGATCTAAGATTGGAGTGTGACAGCACTTGCTTGGGAGAAGATCTCATTCGTTTAAAGAAAGCATAGGTAGCATTTGTTTGGGAAAGCATGGCATTGGTTTGGATAAAGCATTGGTTTGGAGATAGCATTGATTTGAACATAGCATTCGTTTAGGCGCAGCATTGTTTTGGGAAATAGCAAAAACAGCATTTTGTTTGTTAGAGCATACAGATATACAAAAATAGTGGCTTGAAAGTGCAAGAACTAGCTTTATAGGCAGCAATCTAGATGTTTATCTTTCGTCACCGTCATATTTCACCCACCATCAGGGCGATCATCCCACTTGTTCACTACCTAGTTCTGAATGACAACCCAGCCCAGCAAGCTGGCAAGATCAAGCTCAATCCCGAGCTTCTCTCTGAGGCGGGCCGCCCCGGTCGTACCCTCGTGGTCGCGGATGTTGGGGTCGGCCCCCCTCTGGATCAGCAGGTCCACGGCCTTTTTGGCCGTCGGGACGTCGCGCGCGTTGCAGGCGATCAGGTGCAGCGCCGACATGCCTTTGCCGTCGACCGCGTCGACATTGCGGCAGCCTTCCACGATGAGCCTGAAGCAGTCCAAACGGATGGCGCTGTCGTCGGGCTCACCCCATCCAGACACCATCATGCGGGCGTGGGTGAGCAGCGGGGTCTCGCCCTGGGCGTTTCGGGCCTCCACGTCCACGCCGGACTGCAGGAGGAATCTGACCACATCGCCATGGCTGGCCCAGTCTTGATATTGGCGTTTTGCGGTCTGGTGCACTTTGGAGGTGGGAGCCGTGGGCCATAAGTTAGCACAGACCTTTTCGGAGATGGAAAAGCGGCAGGAAAGTAGTCGGAGGTTTGCTATTAAAAGTGCCACTTACGAGCATTGTTCCCGCTCGCATAGTGCCGCTGTTTTGGAAAACGGTAGTTCTTGTCAGCACCTCGCTCTACCAGCAGCTTGAGGAGCGCCGCATCCCCGGCCCGCTCGCAGGCTTTAAGAAACGGGGTCTCTCTGTAACAGCCCGGCCCGTTAACGTTCACCCCTTTGTCGAGCAAAAACTGCACAAGGGGGAGGTTGTTGATAGAGGCAGCCTTGCAGAGCTGCTCCCACACCAATTTCGTGTTGGGGAAGCTGGCGTCGCGGTTAGGGTCGGTCATGCCGGCGTTAAACAGCATGCGCGCCATAGGAACAACCGCCTCGTACGGTTGGCAGTAACTTGCGATGTGATATAAAGCCTCCACATTGGGGTCTTTAATACCAAGCTCTCCCATAAGGTACTTTAGCATATGCGTCGTCGCGTTATGCTTAACAGCGACGCAAATGAGCCGGTTGCTGGGCCTTCCCTTATCGCTGGAAAGGAATACATGTTCAGCTGCGCCGCGGGCAACCAGCGACCTGGCGAGGTTGACCGAGCCTGCTGCGACCGCCGATTCGAGCAGGTTTAGGGTTAAAAAGCCGCACGGAGCATTGATGTCGATGCCGCGGCTAAGGAGCAGCTCGATCGTGTCGAGGTGTCTCTGCTCGACCTGCCCTCCTTTGAAAAAGGGGCTTCTTTGCCGCTCCATGTGCCTTAAAACCAGGGACGTCGCGAGGCCGCTATCGTCATAGCCATTGTCGAATTTGGCCTGGATATCGGCACCGGCGTCGAGGAGCATACCGATGATGTCCGGGTTGGCTTGCTTGGCTGCCTCGTGGAGCGGCCTTAGCTCCCAAGTGTGATCGATATGCCTCATCTCAACATCGGCGCCAAGTTCGATGAGGAATTCGACGATGTGGACGTGATTCCCCCGGACGGCGGCGTAAAGAGCCGTTTCGCCATACAAGTCGCCGAATTTGCCGTACAGGAGATTGAGGTTGAGATCTGGGGTGATGGCGGCCCTAAGTCTTTCCAGGTTGCCTTCCTTCGCCGCCTGAAAGAACTCGGCATCGCTCGAGTCGTGGGGGCCAGCCCAGCCTTCTGTTCGCCACGAGTCGTCTTCGCCGCAGATGTCTGGAGACGGGTCCTGGATTCCAGGCAGGGGAGCCTCCAGGCTTGCCATTGCGCTTTGCCTATATTTTGACTAGGTTTATCTTGGAGATGGACCTCTGACTAGGTGTATTTTGGATGTACGAGCAAAGTCGGTGAAGATCAGAAGCGTGTTGCGGAAGGTTGGTTGGCGGGTGTTTGAACTCATATGCATGTTGATGCCTGGGAAGCCCCACTAACAACCTTGGATCTTTGCTTTTACACAGTTGGGTGACGACTGTCGCGTGTTGAAAAACCAGGCGGCAATTCCCAAACAAGGACTTCCGCCCTCACACGACCGAATTTGTGCTTTTCATCTGCCAACCGCCAACGGGTTAAAATGAATTTGTAGACTCCCGCGGAGGAACTCGCCAAGGCGCACCGCAGGAATAATGTTTATATAAACCATCTGCTTACGTGCCAAAAGACTCCGGCACATTGAAAATGGAAAGTTTCTACACTTCAATCCCTGATGCGCAGTCCTGGTTGGGCGAGATTGCGGGATTTGCAGACCGGAGTCTTCTGGCACTTAAGGGGATACCGTTATGTTACGGCACGAAATCAGGATACCTATCCGCCTTATCCGCTTCGCGTATGATCTCCTCCAGCTCCGGCGTGGTGGGCCGGCGGGGCGAGGCGGGCGAGCCCGGCCTGCTCGGCGGAGTACTGATATCCCGCGGCTCGATCCCGAACTTTGCCTTTAGACGTCCCAGCGCCGTCACCCCCTCCTTGTCCCGGACGCTTAGGTCCGCCCCTTTGTCCACTAGCACGTTTACGAGCTGCCTCGCCGTCCGCTCGTGGTTTTCCTCACGCGCTAGCGGGTGCACCGCCGTCCTGCCTTCGCCGTTAACGGCGTTGACGTCGCGGCACGCGCCCGCTAGGAGCTCGAAGCACTTGGCGTAAGCGAAAAACGGGATAGCCGTCGCTATCGTTATCGTCCTTACGCGCTTCCGCGTTATCACCGGCAGCGACGACGCTTCGGTCAGCCAGCAGGCGGCGTAGGCGAGCAGCGGGGTCTGGCTTAGCGCGTCCCGCGCCTCCGTGTCCACCCCGGCGTCGAGGAGGATCTTGACCGCGTTCGGGGACGGTTTCGAAGCGCTGCGAAGGCGCCACGGCGCGTAGGCGCGCCAGTCGCGGCACCCTGCGTTAAGTGCGTTTGGCCCTGGCTCCTAGCTCCCGTCACGCTAGCCTGCCGCTTACCCGAACCCAGAGAGGTGGTGGCTCCGCCTTTTTGGGGAAAGAATAGCTCTTACCCACTACGCCGCATACACCATGTCGAGTTTGACCTTCCCTCACAATGTGTCAAGAACGTTTGGTTCGCATGACAGCAAGTTCGCACGGAAACAATGATGTATTGCGTGTCTGGCAGGTACTTAGACGGTGCCTGGGATAGCGGGACACGCGCCACTGCCGCTTCGACCTGCCAGGCGTTTTCGTGGCCAGGGCATGTCGCCGCCCTGCTTGTATCAGTAAATAGCCGCGAACCCTGTTACGGCGATGAGGGCGGGAACAAACAGTAGGCAGAAGAGTATGATTTCAAGTGCAAAAGAGGCCCGAAGAGCCGGATCCTGTACGTGAAGCTAAATACAAGTGGGGAGTCACGCGACCAGGTTACGTGATACGGGCTGCACCCCCTTGTTGCAGCTACAGCCGGCATGTCTTCCAGACGGCCCTGAATGATACCTCTAGGCTGATGAACTGCCAGCTAGTGACGACTTGGGAGCCATAGTTACCACGAAACCGGCGTCACCTTTAAAAAGGCCTATGCGGCTATGTCTGCGCTTTTGTCTGCGCCCGAGGCCAGGGACGAGGGAAGAGCTGTAGCAGTACTGTAGAAGAGGCTGTCACGGACACATAGGGATGCGGTTCAAAGTGGTCGAGAGGATTCTTTTAATTCAGAGAAGGCCCGTAGGGCTGGATCTGGGAGGGTGGGGTTATATAGTGCGCGTGGGATCCGTGGGGTCACGTGTCGCGGACCCCCCTGCTGGCTGTGACAGTCTTTCAGCTTGTTCTGGTGTATTGTAACCTTTGCCACGACCTTTCTCTGCTTGTCCTGAGGGTCGCGGACAACAGCCAAGCGGATTTGACTGTAGGAAAATTCGAATAGGGTGCCTGGTCGAAAGCCGCCTATGCTGGCCATGAGGATGACCGAGTGCAAAGCGACTCGAGTCCTGCGGCTACATGGAATGTCGCTTGCGCGAGTCCACAGTGTGCTGAGGAGAAGGAGGATATCCCGGTCGGTTATTTCGGTTTTGATGAACGTCTGCCTAGTAGTAAGGCCGTATTTGCTGCTTAGATCCGTCGCAATCTACTGCCGTATGTTTATTTATTTATTTCTGTTAGCAGGTTATAGGATGAAAAAAGGGCAGAAAAAGAGGGACGGATTTAACGTACGCGAGAAATCTCCCATACGGGCCCGGATCCACGATCGCCATGATTACACTGCAATGTCCACAGGCTAGCCTCGCTGGGTTCGGCACCTCTTTTTTTACGGAAGACAGTATCATTGACCGCCAGCACAAGAGTTTTCCATAGATTTCGAACCGTATAAGCTGTTTGTACCGATCGCTTGAGCTTCGTTTCCTCCGGGCCGAGGCATAGGACGGGCCGCTCGGAGAATTTGACGTAATTTTCGAGGAAGATTCGGTAGTAGTCCTTCGCCTCGGTCTTGTTGTGGCATAAACCAAACCAGATCGAATCTGGATCTATCCCGAAAGCGTCTTTAAAGAACCTAAACAATGAAACATTAATTAATAGAGGGGGAAAAAAGAAAGGGAGGAGGGAAGGGCCAAGGGGAGACGTACATCGTCCATGACTTCATTACTACCTCTTTTGCACGGCGAAACCTTTCGCTGCCCTTGCGTGTCTCACGCAAAGGCTCCTCGGCGAGCCTTGAGAGGCTCGCAAGAGCATTTCGGCGTTTCTTTTCTGCTGTAACAAGGGGTCAAAGACGGCTTGGAGAAAGAATCTCTAGATTGCAGATAATCTTTCTATGGGCTCAAAAGATGCTTGAGGAGGAAGGAATCTTTCGTGAAGGACATAGGAGATGGCAGGGTTTATATAAACCCTTTGTAATCCGTGCGAAGTATCAAGTACATGATTCACACTGCCTTCCGACCTTCACCGCTTGGCCTTAGGGCCGTTGACCGCCTATGCGGGTTTTCGACCCTCCGTAAGGCCGACTCGTGATGCCGATTAGTTAGGTCCACGGGTTCTTCCGTGTGACACTATCCTCCTTTTCCTAGGGCGCGTTTCGAAACCTTCCGAAGCCCGCTTAAGGGATGCGGCCGTGCCTATGTCTTATGGCACGCGGGGGTCCCTAAGCTTGTCGGGGTTAAGCCGATGAAAAGCAATAACGTGCTGCTTAAATCCGTCGGTATCGAAATGCTCCCAAGGTTCCTACGTCCAATCCTTTTTGCGTAGGTAATCCTTCCACCGGACAAAGTAACGAACCTTTCCTCCTATATCCATGGAGTCCATAACCTTTTTTACAACGAAATCTCCTACAACCGAAAGGGCCTCCTGCAGTACCTGGTTAGGGTCAGGTCGTGCCTAAATACCAGAGCGGTAGGGCTCGATAAGGGATACGTGGAAAGCGTTATGGATTTTCCAGGCTTTAAATAAAGCCAGCCGTACCGCCGTAGGAAAGATAACCTTAAGGATTTGGAAGGGCCCGAGCATTTTGGCATCGAGTTTTTTGGCAAGGCGACGGGTTTTTATATGCCGGGCGTTTAGCATAACAAGCTGTCTTTCGGTAAGGACCGGCGAAGGGCCTTTCTTTTTGTCGGCCCAATGCTTCATCCGTTCCCGGGCTTTTTCGAGGTGCCGTTTGGCTTTTTCGTGCACCTGGGTCATCTAATGCCGGTAAAGTTGGCTTGCTGGATTGCGTACTCGTTCTGGGAGAAGGGGATTATTGGAAGCTGGGTGGTACCCGTAGTTGGCGAAAAAGGGAGTAATGGAAGTATTTGCCGAAAATATATTATTATAGGCAAATTCCGCCGTAGGTAACAGCTCGACCCAGTTAGTCATTTCGTAATTTACGAAAGATTTAAGGTAGGCTTCCAGGTTTTGGTTAAGCCTTTCGGTTTATCCATCCGTTTGGGGATGGAAGGCAGTGCTTATTTTTAGCTTAATGCCTACCAAACGGAGGAAATCTTTCCACAAATGGCTCGTAAATCTGGAATTTTTATTAGAGATAATATCCAGAGGCATACCGTACAGTCGCTAGTATTTTTTGGCGAAAATGCGGATAAGGTTATCCGATTTTTTACCCTCGATTTTGAGGGGGACGAAATGCGCCATTTTGGTAAAGGGGTTTACCATTACCCAGATTGAATCGCACCTATCGCTTAAAGGGAGGTCCGTAATGAAGTTTATGGCCACCGTTTTCTAGGGCTGGTAATGCAGCTCCATAGGTTGTAGGGGTCCAAAGGGGGCATGCCTTGGGGCTTTATTGCGTTGGCACTCCAGGCATCCCCTTACGTATTCCCGGACTTTTGCCTCGATGTTGGGCCACTAGAAATGTCGTGTGATCAATTCCAGGGTTTTGTCCATGCCTATATATCCAGCGACTTTTGTGTTATATTCGGACTCGAGGACTTTTTTTTGCAGGGCCTCCGTTAGCACCCACAGCCTTTTTTTATGATAAAGGAGGCCATCCTCAACTTTTTCACCCTTTTCGGGCTTTTGGAAGCGGCCCTGGTATTCGGAATCCGATATACCAGCTTATTTAACTTTGTTAGTAAATTCCGTAGCCCATTTTAGGATTGGAATACTGCAAAGCCGGCCTAGGGATAGGAGGAAAAAAGGTGCTTTTTGCGGCAAAGCTTCTTCCATAGGGTTATTTTTTTGTCCTTCCAGGGCCGAAATTTTTGCTAGGAAGTGTTTTTTTTGCAAGATCGTCGTAATCGGCTGATCCTTACTCCCCCCTTTTTTAAGCTTGTGCTGGGGTAATTTCGATAGCATATCAGCCTTTTTATTTTGCTTTTTTAGCCGGTAGTTGATTATAAACCAATAACTAGCCAATTGTTGTGCCCATTTAGCTTACTTTCGATTAAGGACTTTAGCCGTTAGGAAATATTCGAGGTTCCGGTAATCCGTATAAACCTCTATCCGGTGCTTTGCCCCTTCGAGGTAATGCCTCCACCTAGCGAAACAATCGACGACTGCTAAAAGCTTTTTATCGTGGATTTCGTAGTTGATTTCGGCAGGTGACATTTTACGTGAATGGAAGGCAACGGGGTGCAGTTTATTGGTTTCGGGGTCCCTTTGGGATAGTACCCCTCCAAGGGCAAAGTCCGAAGCGTTTATTTCGATTTGCGCCGGGAAAAACGGATCGAAATGCCGGAGTATCGGAAGCGAAACGAAAGCGACCTTAAAAGCCTCGAAGGCCTGGTCCATTTCGGGGGTCCATCGCTATTGGCTTTTGGGCAGGGCGTTAGCCGTCGTTATAGGCCTAACGATTTTGGAAAACCCTTTAATGAACCTCCTGTAAAAGTTGGCGAATCCAATAAAGGATTGGAAGTCCTTAAGGCATTTGGGGGCTTCCCATTGCATAATGGCGTCCACTTTATCCTTGGACATTGCGATGCCGTCGGGTCCTATTATGTGACCAAGGAATTCGACTTCGTGCACCCCCCAAACGCATTTGCAAGGGGCCACGGCTAGGTTGTATTTGGTAAAGCGGCGAAGCACTTCTTTTACCAAATTATCGTATTGTTCCTTAGTTTTTGCGTATATTAAAAGGTCATCCAAATATACGAGGAGCCCGGCATCGATAAGGTTTATAAAGATATGGTTCATTATGCTTTGGAAGGTGGCGGGGGCGTTGATAAGGCCTATAGGCATAACCGTGAATTCGAAGACGCCGTATTTGCAACGGAAGGCCGTAAACCATTCGTGCCCTTTTTTCATCCAAATCAAGTTAAACCCGGTTTTAAGGTCGATTTTCGTTTTCCATTTGGCATTCCGAAATCGATTTTAAAGCTCCGTAATAAACGGGATAAGGCACCGAATCGGAATCGTTTTAGCGTTTACGTCCCTATAGTCGACCACCACCCTTAAGGGATCGAGGGGGTTTTTCTTTTTTGCGAACATAAAGGGCGAACTGTTAGCAGTTTTGCATGGCCTAACTTTGCCGGTTCGCACATGCTTTTCCAGCCAAGGCTTTAAAACGTCCAGCTCCCTTTAGCTCATTTGGTATAGGGGGCTATGGTTTAATTAAGCTCCTTTTTTTAGGTGAATTTCGTGGTCCCAAGGCTGATGATCGGGAAAACGGGTAGCGGCCGCTTCCGTTATAATAGGAAGGAATTCCCTAAACTTTTCTGGTACCGATTCGAGGCCGTCCGAGTCTGCTTTGGCCACTTCCTTAGGGGAAGGAATACTATGCCCGTACTTAATGGCTGCAATAATTGCGGGTTCGACCGTTTTTATATCCTCCCGAAGGCGTAAGCCTTTTAGGGGCCGTAAATCCTATAGCTTCCGGGCCCGGGGCTTGTTGCATTTCCGGCACTTGTCCGAATCCATGCGGATATCCCGAAGGTCGCGATCCAATAAACCCAACGGTGGGTGTTGCTTTTGCCATGCGAAGGGTAGGATAACGTCGCAATCTGGATCCGTAGGACTAATTTCGAACGTTTCCGTAAAATAGTGCGTTTTGTGCCGGAGGGTAACGTCGACCACTAGTTGCTTTCCGGCTTTTGGTTCGACCGCCTTTAAAAAGGTAGTTATAATGCGGGGAATAGCTTTGTCGACTAAATGCCTTGGAAGCTGTTTGGCTATTTTGTCCGAAATAACCTTCGTATCGCTACCTCCGTTCAAAAGGACCCGAATAGGTATCTCCTTCGATCCTTTTGCCCGTATATATATACGGAGGATCGGCCTTGCGAGCTCTTTATCCGTTAGGGGCCTTCGGGCAGCAGCGATAGTCGATGGTTGTCAACAGTTATCGTCCGATTCCGAATTTGACAATTTAAAGATTCGTGTTTCGCTTGGGGCTTTCGAAACGAAGCCTGCAATTTTAGCCCTTTTAGCCTGTGGCTGTTCCTCTTGTTCGTCCGTCGCAAGGCGTTTAAGGATAGATTTGGCGCCGGCCGTTTTTGCCGGTGCAGGAGGGAGTTCTTTGCCGTTGGTGTCCTTTTTGGCGTAGCATTCTAACGTGTGGTGCCCTTCTCTTCCACAGCGCCAGCAGTCGGCTTTGGCCAACTTTCGTGCGTCGATATCGCGTTATTCGACCCCTTCGAGTGCCAGTTTGGTCGTAGTCCAAACGTTACTTTTTTTGTTAGCAGCTTTATCGTTGGCTTTCTTTCCGGAACGGGAGCTTGAGGATGGATTTGGGTTCCTGTTGGAGCTTTTGCCGCGGCGACGGCCCGCGTTCGAGCGCTTTTGATTCGAAGCGGGCTCGTCTTTTCCCTTTTCCTTTTGGCCCGTTTTTTGCATTAAAGCCTTAATGGAGGCTTTATTTGCGAGCTTTTGCTCGTAAGTGATCCCTGCTTCCTGGAAGGCTTCGAGGAATTCGGCGTCGTCCGTAGGGATTCGACCCTTATTAGTATATACCAAATCGGCGATACCTTCGGGTAGCGAGGATCGGACGAAATCCCGGAAGGTCGTGCCGGTTTATCGGGTAGTGATATTGTACTGCCCCAGCTTTGTTAGGTAGCCGACGATATCGCCGTTGTACTTTAGGGACCGGAGCTTTTTGGCATCAGTTCGTTTTTCGTTAGGGTCCTTATAGTGCTCCTTTAGCGACGAAGCGTATCCTTTCCAGGAATTTTGAACGTTTATGGATTCCAATGAACGTGCTTTAGCTACGTGCCATTGGAGAGCGGCTCCTTTTAGGAGGGACCCGACCCAAGTGATGCGGTGTGGGTTACCAGTGAAGCTTTGGGGGCAGGCGTTTATATAAGTTTGTACCACGAACTACTAGTTTTTAAATTTAGTGCGATCCCTTTCGAAAGCGCTAGGGGCTTTGAGTTGTACGGGGTTGACCATAAAGACCGTGCTTTGGGGAGTTCCCTTAGGGGGTTGCGAAGCCTTATCGTTTGGCGGAGAGGGTGATCGGAATAGCCGTAGCTTTCGGTTAGGAGGTCGCGGTGGCAGGTTATTATCGCTATTATCCGATTCCGAAGAGTTCGAAAAGTCCGGATTACCGGCGGGTTGTCCTTGTGTCCGTCCCGGCGTAATGCCTATGCGGGCCTGGTTTGTTCGGGTTTGTGAATCCCTTAGGGTCCTTTCCATTTGTGCGGCCAGCAAGCCGGCGTTCGATCCGACGATCCGTTCCCGCGCTATCGAGCTTGTTTATTTAAAAGCGGAAGGCGGAAGTATATCGGTATTAACTTCGGCTTTGTTTTCCCTAATAGGGACGGGTACGTCTTAAAGAAAGCTTCGGTTTAATCCGGGTTGTTAAGACGATCGTTGCAGGGCCGAAAGTACAGTAGCTGATTTAGGCCGCTTTTTTTGTGCTGCAAGCCGCCGGCTTTCCCGTACGGCGTCCTTAACAAGCTGGTGAGTTTGAGCTAATATGCGTCGTTTGGTTTCGGTGAGGGCTTCGGGCGAAATATGCTCCTTGGTTAGGAGATCCTGGATTTGGGCATCTTTATTAACGGCCCAGTTGGAAACTCCCTTTTCGAAGGTGGAAAGTCGGGCTTGTAGGTTTTGCAGGTGGGTTTGTTGGGCCCGAGTAACGTCCCGGAGCTAAATTAGGGCCTCCGAACGGATTTGTTGCTTTTCGGCCAAAGTGGCGACCGTGGCCCAGACTTGTTGTGCAAATGCTTGGCTTTTTCCGATAATCCGTTGCCGGAATGCCTTTTGTTAATCGGCGGAAGCGATTAGGCCTTTTTTATATAAGGAAACGACGGTATGGTACGCGTGGGTGATGCGGTCGTAATGGGTCCCGATTTCGCGGATTTGTTCCCGATCGGCGAGAATTTCCTAGCTTACATTTCGGGATAGGGCTGAAATTGCTTCGTGCGTACTGATGAATTCCCGCTGGATTTCGGTCATCCAGCCCGGGGGATCCTGAAGGCGTCCCACGGATATAAGGGCTTGTTGTTCGAGGGCTATGTTAAAGGGGGGTGCCGAATAAAGGATAAGTGCCCCCTGATCGTTAAGCATAGGGGTATTTTGACGTTTTTCCGGTGCAGACCGGGAGGGGCTTTCGGGGGCTTTTCCGGCCGCTTTCCCAGATTGGGCCGGCATAGTATCGGCAGGCATACCGGAATCGCTAGGCAAAAAAGGGGATTCCGTTGATTCCACGGCCGATATGCCAAAATCGCTTGGTAAGGAAGGAGATGTCGTTGCAGACGAGATGAGGGGGTCCGGTTCCCTGTATTCCTGGGCAGCGTAAAGTTCTAAGGGTACAAAGGAGATTTTCCGGCCTTTTTTGGAGTCCCGTGATTTCGCTAGGGCGATTGGGAGGGTGAAACGACCCTTCTGTATATTCTTTTCGCTTTCACCCGTTCGAGAACACCGGTGACAGTCAAAGTGTCTGTGGTGTGGCCCCAGGGTTTTATTCGCTAAAGAAGGCAACAGTTGGGGCTTAGGGGTACCGATTGACAGGGCCTTTCCAGAGCTTAGGAGGAAAGATAGTGAGGCTTCCGTTAGGGGGCAGAGCGTAGAAAGATTATTTGTAACAAGGGGTTAAAGACGGCTTGGAGAAAGAATCTTTAGATTGCAGATAATCTTTTTATGGGCTCAAGAGATGTTTGAGGAGGAAGGAATCTTTCGTGAAGGACATAGGAGATGGCAGGGTTTATATAGACCCTTTGTGATCCGTGCGAAGTATCGAGTACATGATTCACACTGCCTTCCGACCTTCACCGTTTGGCCTTAGGGCCGTTGACCGCCTATGCGGGTTTTCGACCCTCCGTGAGGCCGACTCGTGATGCCGACTAGTTAGGTCCACGGGTTCTTCCGTGTGACATCTGCTCGGCTGGCCCGAAAGTCCCGCACCGGCGTCGTGGTCGTGACGGACGTATCGGCTGGTAAAGGCGCCATCGCGTCTGTTCTTACTGCCGGTCAACCACAGCGATGTAAATGCAGAAAAAACCTTTTTGCTTCAGGTGGCGGAAGGAATGATTTTGACGGTGGAGGGGAGGGTGACTGCCGTTCGACTCGGTGTCGACGGGAGTGAAGGGGAAGGGGAAGGCAGGCGGCACTCCTTCCTTGTATTCCTACTCCTTTTCCCAATCGTCGAAAAGAGCGACCCAACGGCCCTTTTGCTTGCGTGAAAGCTTTCCATGGCAGGCGGCAGGACCAAGGGCAGCGGGGTGGGTGGTGGACGGTCCTGTTGGTGGCGGCCTGGATCCTCGTAAACAGAAACCAGTTTTCTGGCGTTTGTTATGGCGTGGCGTGAGGTCTGGCTGACTCAGCCATGCACGTGCCCCAACGCCTGGCGTTCAAGTGCGGGACACGAGCACCGCCATCATGTAGATTCCCTCTCCACCTTCAATTCCAAGGTCTATTTGGTAGATTACACGGTTCCGTTGTCCCGGTCCATAACATAATCCTCTTTTTTTTTTTTCTTTTGCCCGTTCCCGGGTCGTAGGGGACAGTACATTTTTATAGATTTGTGCTACTCTTAAAGAGTATGTTGGAACCTTTTAGCATTTTCTATTGATTCATAGTGGCGAACGCGTTTTGCTACAGCATGGCAGAGGGAATTTACAAGATACATGAGCTTATGCCTTGCATTTGAACGCCAGGCGTTAGGCATGTGCATGGCTGAAACAGACAGGCCTCATGCCACACCATGACTGTTTAGAAGTGGTGGGAAAGAGGAAAAGAGACGCGCAGCACCGATCCGATCGACAAGTTTGAGGGTTGCTTTGGTGGATCGAGGGTTCGTGTCACAGTTCGGCAAAGGGAAGCCCTCCCCTCCTAGACCAAAAGGACGACAAGAACAAGTTGACACTTGTTTCGAGTTCGAGGGCTATAATGGCCATGGCGTTGAGCTACAGCGGCGTGCCATAACAGTTCGTCATCTGAGCCCACGTGTTATGGTGCGGCGTGCCCTCCCGTGCACTGGCAGCCCTGACTCCAGTGGGCGGTTGGGTATATGAGACCCCTAAGCAATCCAGGCTGGCAGTCTGGATTGTTTTGGCTTTTTGGCTTATGTGGGAGGGGTTTCCATTTGTCGAACCGCCGTGATACCACGGCTCCACTCCTGACTCAGGCCCTCCTACCAAACCTTTAGGGGCAAGTCAGAAAACGAATCGGAAGTGGGGTTATGGTACCAGGATGGGCCCCATTGGCCAGCAGTTCAGGTTTAGCAAATCACAATCACTCTCCTCGTTTCAATTGACCTTGATTATTGGGGATCCTCAAATACTAGAGAGGCAAGGCTGCAGTAGGGCAATTGACTATTATCACACCGTCTAGGTGTCTGGTATATGGAGGAGCAGAAAGATGGTATTCCGGTGCAGGCCAGGCCCGCAGGGCCGGCTGTGGGAGGTGGGGTTATCTAGTGCGGTGTGGGATCCAGGGTCACGTGCGGCTGGACCTCTTGCCGGCCGTGACAACTATCAAAAGCTAGAGGACAAAGGGAGGGTTCGGTGCCTTGCACCAAGACCACGCCAAGAGTTTTCTACCCTTTGCAGGCAGGCGGTCAGGGCCGGCAGAATTGGCGGGCCCACTTCCGCACGGGCCAACGCCTGCACCTTCGAAAACAGTGGGGTCAGGCCCGCCAGGCCCGCCACCCCATAACATTGATTAACAATCAGTCCTGACCAACACAACATCATTGGCCAGCTGTTAGAAGTTTGGGATCCCAATCACTCTCTAGTAGTCAAGCCAGCCCTCATATGTTTTAGTACTGGGAGAAAAGGCTTCCTCAAATGGACGGTTTTGCCTCCAAAAACGGACGCCTTTACTCCCGCACTCTAACCACTGTTCAAAGGACGTATCTGATGTCTCGAGCCCCTGGATCGGCGTGAGTCACCGTTTTCGAATTCCAACCAATACCAGTGGCCCGTGGCCCGCCCAAGTTGCAGGCTAATCGTAACATTTCCCCGCCTCACCCCTGCTCAGTGATGCTTAGCACCCTATTAGAAGAATGCATGGCAACGTCCCCTCGCAACCAACATCGCCTTTCCGGTCAACTTTAGGCGATGTATGCCGCGGACGAGGAGTCGACCCGCAGCCAGGATGGGGGACGAATGCAGATTGAACCCAGGGCCCGGTTTCTGACACCCCCTCCACTCCATTCTTTCGACGACTTGATTAGGCGCCCGGTTTCTGGCAACCCTCCGTTCGTTCCCTCGACGTCTAAACGACCGCTTCCTTCACGCATTGTCGCACAGGTGCCGTTGGTGGCCCTGCTGCCTCTGCCGTTTCTGTCGCCTCTGCCTCGCATCTGCTGCTGGGACATGGGGTTTCAATCCCCGTCCATCGTCCATATAGGGTCGCGACCGCCCAGTTCGACAGTTTTGTCCTCCTTTTCAACCTAATCTTCTCAGCGCTCCTCATTCGCCTGATCCTGCCCGTAGCTATAATGCCGTCGAGGAAAAGCGCCGAGAAATTTCTCCGCGGGGAGGGAGAAAGAGACTTTGAACAATGCAATGAAGGAATGAGAAAGTGTGAACGTACTGTTAACCCCTGGAAACAGTGCGTCCCCAACTCCACCCCCACCCCCACTTTTTTCTCCCGGCGGACGTGATTCCTAGCCGTGGTTCTGCTGACACTTTGAAAACTTTAACCATGCAGGTCCAAGCGACCGAGTCAGCTGTGGGGGAACGATTTTTGCCGCTCGTATTTTGCTTGCCCTGATGAGCTGTCCGCCCAGCGCGACCTCCTCGTCCACGGCGGAGTGCTTGCCACTGCCGGCTACTGCGTGTTCTGCATGACAGATAAATCACTGGCACCCAAAGCGCGACTCCGTCAGTTCTTGGATAAAGGTCCATAAAAGGAACATGTCCACCGCCATTACGAAAGATACGTCCAAATTGTCGACGATGGAAAGTCGTTGGCATCCCCTCAATGTGGGATCCGATATGATGCTACCTTCAGCTCGCCATCGTCTCTCAAACGCCGTGTGTCCCAATCCAAAGACAGAAATGCCGGAACGGGCGATATTTCTAGTTCGCCATCATCTTTGAACAACTACGGAGTAGAGGAATTCTTTGCATTAATTGTAAGCGACACCCCATTGACCGAACGGGATATATACTAAGGATAAAAATCACAGGATCCTGGAATAATTATGGGACAAAGCTGCGATTTCCCAGGTTCAATTAGTCTCAGTGCCTCAAACTAGTCTCAGTGCCTCAAACGTAATCGATTCAAAAAGGGCCGGCCCACCGCGGCTCCATGACTCGGTAGGGTGGCGCAACGAAGTCATTTGGTCTGTGCGCACGTACCGGCGGGCCGGCCCTCTTTTTAAAGATCACGTCTGAGACAACATGGTGATTTTTTCCTTCTTATGGGGATATTCCCCATACAAACTGAAAAAATCTATATTAAACACTCGGCCATATCTATATAACTACATATCGCATCCATTAATAAAGAAGTATTTAAAGGTGGGAATAGCTTTAACTCCAAACTGAAATACTTTTTATTCCGCCTAAGCGCTTCGTTCGCAATTGCTAATCGCTAACGCGAAAATTATTTTATGGGGATAAAATAGTATTATTCCCGTAACCTTCCACAACCACCTCCTAATTTACCACTTTATATAGTTACCGGACTAAAAATTTGATGGAAAGCATTTCCGAGCCTACCTTAACAGCCGACGGTATATCGCTTGCGTTGCGCGCAATCGAAAATAATCGCGCGTTAGCTACCGGGCAATATTAAGGCCGCCCTTTTCGGGACGTTATCTTTAACATTTACTACCATACGAACAAACCGGAAAACACGCTTTTTTAACGTAAATTTATTACTTCCGTTACCAAAGCACTTTTAAATTAGCCCCGAAAAGGCTAAAAATACCACATACCATAGCGAAAACCTAAGCCCGACCAAATCTCCTGCATTTAACGTATCGTTTATAAATTTGGGGATACTATCCTTATCGCCAAAACAAGATATAGCAAAAGCATCGTATTCCAAGCAGTATTTATCATCCGGAATTAACATATCACTATCCAATTCGTCCTATTAAATAAGTTGGGGGAAAAACAAACCCAGGTCGTTACCGGGTTCCTATAGGCTAAGCCCATTTTACTTAACCATTTAACGAAAAATGTAAAATATTGGAGTAATAAAAGCGCAAATCGGGCTAGGCTAATATATATTACTATCCTAAACCGATAACGTATGGAAACCTAGCAACCCGGCAGGATACACGCATTTTTTGCTTAGGCTAAAGCAAGCTACCGATTATCGGTTCCTTCGTTTTTTTCGCAACTCCGAATTCAGCACACAAATAGCTTTTATCGCCATTAACGAACTTTATACGGTTTATTAATGGAGGGAATTCCATACCTTATACCTAAATCTCTATTTTATCCGCTCCGCGATCCTTACGTCGATCCCGTTTTTTAGGTGTATAGTAACATTTACCTAAAAAGCCAAATAGTTCGTTTTTACTTATACGGGGTTTAAATTCCTTAGCCCTAACAAAAACCAGCTACAAATTGTTCGAATATTTGTAAATAGGCCGGAAATTTTTTTCGTAATGCAGTGCTTCGAAAGGGGATAACGATAAGATAACTACCGTCGCTTTTTTTTTTTAGTAAAAAATATGCTGCCCGGGTTCGAACCTTTTTTGATTCCTAAAACTATTATTTATATAAATTTTTGCAATGGGCTTGTAAAAGCCCGCTATGCTTTCATATTATATTTCGAAAGCCGAAGAATTAATAGCGCAATGTCTAATCGTACGATTGTTGCTTACCATTTTATTACACCGCCCATTAACCAAAAACGGATATATAATATATTCCGGAAAGCCGATTCCCCTATTAGGATTGTTTTATCTACTGTTTCCCTCGGAATAGGTATGGATATCCCAAACGTTATGCGTATCGTATAATATAAGGCCCTGCTTTTACAAGATGTTGCGGATTTGATGCAAAGATTTAATCGCGCATGCCGTTCCGGTAACCGCCGAAGCACGGGGTATTTTTTCGCCCCCTATTAGTATTTCGACATAATAGGCACAAGCGATAAAATTTTAACGCAAAAAAAACGCCGTATCCCGCAATAACATGCACCTTTTACCCCAAGCAATTTACGCCTATCGATGGCAACTTTAAAGGATGATATTGCGATAAACGCGTCCCATAGGTCGGTTGCATCGGCCGCGTCGGCCGCGTTAAGCTATTCCACGTCACACTTTACCCCCGTTAACGCAAACTAAATAATTAAAAGGAAGCTATTAGCGCCAGCATTTTAAAACGACGCGGACTACACATTCGGTATTTATTCGGGCGCCATTCCCTTGTTATGGACCGCTACCGAAATTAAATAGCGAACTAAATTGCGGAACGAACACCCTTATATGTACGATTTCGTTAATGCCTTTTGTTTCCGGCGGGAATGTTTTAATTAATTGCAAAAGGTAAAAGCATATCGAATGCCACCCGAAAATTGCTGCAACGTATATTCCTATAAATTCGGTGAATTTGACGTTTTTCCCAAACTAAACAAGCCGATCGTAGAAATTAAAAAGCATATAAAGCCGTAGTTTATACGTAAAAAGCTGATGGCAGTTTTGAAGCGTATCGCTAATACCAAATTATACCCCGATCCCATTCGGCTATTTACCCTCCCCGGCACAATTTTAATGGAAGATATTATAGCAAACCATTTAGCAAAAGCTATCGAATCGAAAAAAGGCTCGTTGGATTTGCCACAAGTCCGCGCGCTTGCATAAAACTTCGGGGATTAAAAATAGCACGCATAATTAGGAACAAATGGCGACCTGCTACGCGAAAAAGTGCAGGGTATATACCGCCGGGGAATTGCTTCGCATTAGGAGCATTACCGCCAGTCCATAATAAAAAGGAGGCAGCCCCAACAACCACAATCGCAACCGGAAGGAAGTGCTAGCTAAGGACACGGGTTTTCGTTTTAAAGGAAAAGACGTAAACGGGTATAATTTGCGCCGGTTCTAATGCAAAAGTTAAGGGTAAACCCAGATTGAAATTTTTTATAATTTAAGCATTTAATTTTATTTAACAGCATTCCTATGCAAACTTTCCATACGGCTACCTACCTAATCGTTTAACCCCTCCTCGCCATCGCTTTCTGCCCCTTTAAACGGGTACAATTTTTCACCCTTTGTATTAGCAATCCCTATCCCTTCCTCGTCGGTAGCTTTTGGCAGGCTTTGCTAACTTTGCACGCTTGCCGGCCTTATTATAACTTTATTGAAATTATCCAACTTGTTTTTCAGCAGGTTGGTAAGCCCCTGGGAAAATAACTGCGGGGCGTCGAATGTTTCGTTTTAATTCATTCGGTCGAAACTATTTCTCCACCCATTTTTTACCAAAATATACGCCCATTGCACCACGTTTGCTTTAGTGCTTATAACGGTATATGCACTATTTTTAGGTATACCGAATTTGGATTCGAAGGTAGCGCGTAATGTTGCGGCGATAAGGCCTAAAGCTGCACAATGTTGGAACGTCGTCCATATATCGTAGGTAAAATTGCGGTTACTTTTAATATCCGTAAAAAAGCCTTTATTAATATGCTTTACGGCGAGGTTTGCCGCTTTAAACCTACGTCCGGCAATAGTGCACCGGACTAATCCAGACCGGAAAATGGCAGTATTTAGCGGTTCGGTTGTAATTTTTAAGCGTAACAGCCAAATTAAATATAGCATTTGTGGTCCATAGTTCTTAGCGCCTTTGCAGCCGTAAAAAAATAGGGTAAGCATAGGGATATATTAACGGAGTATGCTATAATTACCGGCTCGAATAGTTTTATCGATAACCCAAAGTATTTCGATAATATGGAAGTACTTGCATTGAGAGCGGAAGAGGATATTGCTTTCCTTATTGTTAGGATAGTTGCCGGTATTGCTAAAGTATCCGAACGCGTCCGTTCGGATATTTTAATATAAGTTGTCGATGTCGTTAATAGAAACTTTAGCTAAAGCTTCCATTAGAATAAACGGGGTGATTTCCGCTATTGTGCTTAAAGCACCGGTTTGCTGGAGCTGGTATATAACCATGGCTAACATTCGCGTACGGTAAGCGTTTTGGAGTAGCTTAATAGCGTGGTAGTACTTTGGTATTGGAACGGATAGCTTTTGCGTTCGACCTAATCCTTTTACGTTTATTTTTACTAATGGCTTAAATTCTTTCCATATGTGGGATAGCATATTAAGTTTGATATGGAAAAAGGCCGGGATTGGAAACATCCATTGTTTGCGGTCGAATGGCTGATTGGCTTTAAATTAAGCGGATTAGATATGCTGGATAAAGGAAACTGTTTTTTGATCGCCATGAACAAGGACCAGGTTAGCGTTGTAGTCGAAAGTAAGGTCGTTAGGCTTTAAACCGAGGAGCTTTTGGAATAGCTGTTCGTAAATGCGGATAACTCCGCTAAATTCGCTTTCATTTTCCATAATAGCCGGTGTTTGGATAAGGTATAACACCTAAGTTAAAGCACGTAATACTTTTAGGAAAGGCTTTTCGGGGAAGCGCAACTTTGGAGCGTTTTCGGCACCATTGTATAAATCGTTGGAAATTGTAAATCCATCGAATAGGTGGTAAAGGATTTGTTAGCGGAATAGGAACTGGGCACATTTTGGCTGGTTGCGAGGAAAAGGCGACGTGAACATTTCGAATAGCTATCGCTTTTGGAAAGGCAAAGTTGCGCGCCATTGGGATTAGGTATATCGTTTTACGTCGGGGCACCTAATAAGTAAATATGTAGTAACGTTGCGCGTGATATCGGTGCGTCCATATCCCAGGTTTTGGATGCGATCCATAAAGTTGAAGTTGTCGTATACAACAACGAATGAAAGGTCGCGGGCAACGCGGCGCAAATTCACTTATCCAAAAGATATAATTTAATATAGAATGGATGAAGAAGCAAATTACTTTACAGGCATACGTATTTTAGCTCTTTCCACCAATTTCGTAGTCTCCCCCCTTGCTTGGCGATATAAACAAAAAACCCCCAATCCCGCCAAAACTTCTACTACCGGCCTCGGCACTCCGCTATTAAGTAGGTAAATACCCAAACTTTTCGCTAAATAATTGCTCCGCTTTAGCGAGCGAGCATTAGCTAAGATGCTTGCAATTATAAAGCGAGGGCCTAAATTCTTGTCGCGGCGACGAGTGATTGGTGCGTCGGTAAAGCTTTGCGAAAAGGGCTAGTTGGATCCATAAAATTCCCAATGGCTGCGGTCGTTAGCCATCAGGTGGTCGAGGAGCGCGGATAAATCAGGCGCTTCCCGGCGGAAAACGGCGTCTGCTTAGCCGAGGTCGTTGCTAATCCAAAACGTATCGCAAAGATCTTTGGCGGCTGCTAGTCCATCCCCTTAAGCCACAGCGGCAGGGGTAAACTGGTTAAAAGGGGGGTGTGCGCTAACGCCGACGAGATTTTGCCGAAAGGTAAGGAATGCAGTTGATGGTGGTGCAAATACATTCGATTGTTGGAAGGTTAAACCAGCAGTTTGGAATGTACGGATAACGTCGTTATTATTCGCAAGTTGGCGAAAGGCTTTAACGCGACCAGCTTTGGGTTTGCCGGTAAAAGTATTAAGTTAGCATGTCCATTGCTTAAAAAAAGAACGAAAAGATCCCTTAACCACCCTGCTTCGTTAGAATTGGATGGTATTTTTAACGAGCTGGTTATTTTTACCGCCGTTGGCATCGTCGTCATTTTCGCTGTTGTTTTTTTAACGTTTCCTATGTTCCTTTCGTCGTAAATAAACCGGAGGTTGGAAAAGCCTGGTTGTTCGTTATCGGAAAAACTAATATCCATGGGATTTGGGGTAGGGGTTGGGCGTTATAGCGTAGAATGCAAAAGCGTAAAGTTGGAGGTTGGGAAATTTACCCCTAGCAGCCCCGCGGTAATGGATGCCGCGGATTGTTAGGATTGAAAAAGGAGCGACGGCGACGAAGATATTGTAATATTGCACCTATAAGTGAAGATTCGAATCGATAAACGATTTGTATTAAACGGAACAGGGTAAGGAAGTATTATTTGGATGGATTTTTGCGATTATAAATATCGTTAATTGGTGATTGCGGTAAAATGCCGACAAAAGACGAGATTTTCGCACCAAAGTGTCTTAAACCAGGTGATGAGGAAGTTGGAGGGGGGCTGTGATTGGGTGGATTGGGTGGAGCGGGGAGGGGTGGGGCGGAGTGACTCGGGGGACTTCCGCCACACCTGGTTTGAGGCTAGTTTTAGTGCTTTAAACCAGGTGTGGCGGAAGTCCCCCGAGTCACTCCGCCCCACCCCTCCCCGCTTTACCCAATCCACCTAATCACAGCCCCCCTCCAACTTCCTCATCACCTGGTCTAAAACACCTTAGTGCGAAAATCTCGTTTTTTGTCGGCATTTCACCGCAATTACCAATTGACGATATTTACAATCGCAAAAATCCATCCAAATAATACTTCCTTACCCTGTTCCGTTTAATACAAATCGTTTATCGATTCGAATTTTCACCTATAAGTGCAATATTATAATGTTTTCGTTGCCGTCGCTCCCCTTTTAATCCCAATAATCCGCGGCATCCATTACCGCGGGGCTGCTAGGGGTAGATTTCCCAACCTCCGACTTTACGCCTTTGCATTTTACGCTATAACGCCCAACCCCTACCCCAGATCCTATGGATATCAGCTTTTCCGATAACGAACAACCAGGCTTTTCCAACCTCCGGTTCATTTACGACGAAGGGAACATAGGAAACGTTAAAAAAAACAACAGCGAAGATGACGACGATGCCGACGGCGGTGAAGATAACCAGCTCGTTAAAAATACCATCCAGTTCTAGCGAAGCAGGGTGGTTAAGGGATTTTTTCGTTCTTTTTTTAAGCAATGGATATGCTAACTTAATACTTTTACCGGCAAACCCAAAGCTGGTCGCGTTAAAGCCCTTCGCCAACTTGCGAATAATAACGACGTCATCCGTGCATTCCAAACTACTAGTTTAACCTTCCAACAATCGAATGTATTTGCATTACTATCAATTGCATTCCCTACCTTTCGGCAAAATCTCGTTAGCGTTAGCGCACACCCCCCTTTTAACCAGTTTACCCTTGCCGCTGTGGCTTAAAGGGATGGACCAGCAGCCGCCAAAAATCTTTGCGATACGTTTTGGATTAGCAACGACCTCGGCTAAGCAGACGCCGTTCTCCGCCGGGAAGCGCCTAATTTATCCGCGCTCCTCAACCACCTGATAGCTAACGACCGCAGCCATTAGGAATTTTATAGATCCAACCAGCCCTTTTCGCAAAGCTCTACCAACGCACCAGTTACTCGTCGCCGCGATAAGAATTTAGGCCCTCGCTTTATAATTGCAAGCATTTTAGCCAATGCTCGCTCGCTAAAGCGGAGCAATTATTTGGCGAAAAGTTTGGGTATTTACCTATTTAATAGCGGAGTGCCGAGGCCGGTAGTAGAAGTTTTGGCGGGATTGGGGGTTTCTTATTCATATCGCCAAGCAAGGGGGGAGATTACGAAGTTGGTGGAAAGAGCTAAAATACGTATGCCTATAGAGTAATTTGCTTTTTTATCCATTCCATATTAAATTATATCTTTTAAACAAGTGAATTTGCGCCGCATTGCCCGCGACCCTTTACTCGTTGTTATATACGACAACTTTAACTTTATAAATCGCATCCAAGACCTAGGATATGGACGCACCGATATTACGCGCAACGTTACCACATGTTTATTTATTAGGTGCCCCGACGTAAAACGATATACCTAATCCCAGTAGCGCGCAATTTTGCCTTTCCAAAAGCGATGGCTATTCGAAATGTTTACGTCGCCTTTTCTTCGCAACCAGCTAGAATGTGCCTAGTTCCTATTCCGCTAACAAATCCTCCACCACCTATTCGATAGATTTACAATTTCCAACGATTTATACAATGGTGCCGAAAACGCTCCAAAGTTGCGCTTCCCCGAAAAGCTTTTCCTAAAAGTATCACGTGCCTTAATTTAGGTGTTATACCTTATTTAAACACCGGCCATTATGGAAAATGAAGGCGAGCTTAGCGGAGTTATCCGTATCTACGAACAGCTATTTTAAAAGCTTTTCGGTTTAAAGCCTAACGACCTTACTTTCGATTATAACGCTAACCTGGTCCTTGTTTATAGCGATTAAAAAACAGTTTCTTTTATCCAGCATATTTAATCCGCCCAATTTGAAGCCAGTTAGCCATTCGACCGCAAACAATAAATGCTTTTAATCCCGGCCTTTTTCCATATTAAACTTAATATGCTATCCCATATATGGAAAGAATTTGAGCCATTGGTAAAAATAAACGTAAAAGGATTGGGTCGAACGCAAAAGCTATCCGTTCCAGTACCAAAGTACTACCACGCCATCAGGCTACTCTAAGACGCTTACCGTGCGCGAATGTTAGCTATGGTTATATACCAGCTTTAGTAAACCGGTGCTTTAAGCACAATAGCGGAAATCACCCCGTTTATTTTAGTGGAAGCTTTAGCCAAAGTTTCTATCGACGATATCGATAACCTATATTAAAATATCCGAACGGACGCGTTCGGATACTTTGGCAATACCGGCAACTATTTTGACAATAGGGAGAGCAATATCCTTTTCCGCTTTTAATGCAGGTACCTTTATATTATCGAAATACTTTAGGTTGTCGATAAAACTATTCGAGCCGGTAACTATAGCATACTCCGTTAATATATCCCTATGCTTACCCTATTTTTCTACGGTTGCAAAGGCGCTAAGAACTATAAACTACAAATGCTGTATTTAATTTGGCTGTTACGCTTAAAAATTACAGCCGAACCGCTAAATACTGCCATTTTCCGGTTTGGATTAATCCGGTGCATTACTGCCGGACGTAGGTTTAAAGCGGCAAATTTCGCCGTAAAGCACATTAATAAAAGCTTTTTTGCGGATATCAAAAGTAACCGCAATTTTACCCACGATATGTGGACGACGTTCCAACATTGTGCAGCTTTAGGCCCTATCGCCGCAATATTACGCGCTACTTTCGAATCCAAATTCGGTATACCTAGGAATAGTGCATATACCGTTATAAGCACCAAAGCAGACGTGGTGCAATGGGCGTGTATTTTGGTAAAAAATGGGTGGGGAAATAGTTTCGACCGAGTGAATTAAAACGAAACATTCGACGCCCCGCAATTATTTTCCCAGGGGCTTACCAACCTGCTGAAAAATAAGTTGGATAATTTTAATAAAGCTATAGTAAAGCCGGCAAGCGTGCAAAGTTAGCAAAGCCTGCCAAAGGCTACCGACGAGGAAGGGATAGGGATTACCAATATAAAAGGTGAAAAATTGTACCCGTTTGGAAGGGCAGAGAGCGATAGCGAGGAGGGGTTAAACGACTAGGTAGGTAGCCGCATAAAAAGTTTGTATAGGAATGCTGTTAAATAAAGTTAAATGCTTAAATTACAAAGAATTTCAATCTAGGTCCACCTTTAACTTTTGCATTAAAACCGGCGCAAATTATACCCGTTTGCGTTTTTTCCTTTAAAACGAAGACCCGTGTCCCTAGCTAGCATTTCCTTCCGGTTGCGACTGTAGCTATTGGGGCTGCTTCCTTTTCATTATAAACTGGCGGTAATGCTCCTAATGCGAAGCAATTCCCCGGCGGTATATACCCTGCACTTTTTCGCGTAGCAGGTCGCTATCTGTTCCCAACCATACGTGCCATTTTTAATCCCCGAAGTTTTGTGTAAGCGCGCGGACCTATAGCAAATCCAACGAGCCCTTTTTCGATTCGATAGCTTTCGCCAAATGGTTTGCTATAATATCTTCCATTAAAATTGTACCGGGGAAGGTAAATAGCCGAATGGGATCGGGGTATAATTTAATATTAGCGATACGCTCCAAAACTGCCATCAGCTTTTTACGTATAAACCACGGCTTTATATGCTTTTTAATTTCCACGATCGGCTTGTTCAGTTTGGGAAAAACGTCGAGTTTACCAAGCTTATGGGAACATGCGTTGCAGCAATCTTCGGGTGGCACTTAATGTGCTTTTACCTTTTGCAATTAATTAAAACATTCCCGCCGGAAACAAAAGGCATTAACGAAATCGTACATATAAGGGTGTTCGTTCCGCAATTTAACTCGCTGTTTAATTTCGGTAGCGGTTTATAGCAGGGGAATAGCGCCCGAATAAATGCCGAATGTGTAGTCCGCGTCGTTTTAAAATGCTAGCGCTAATAGCCTCCTTTCGATTACTTGGTTTGCGTTAACGGGGGTAAAATGTGACGTGGAATAGCTTGACGCGGCCGACGCGGCCGATGCAACCGACCCATAGGACGCGTTTATCGCAATATTATCCTTTAAAATTGCCATCGATAGGCGTAAATTGCTTAAGGTGAAAGGTGCATATTATTACGGGATGCGGCGTTTTTTTTGCGCTGAAATTTTATCGCTTGTGCCCATTATATCGAAATACCAATAGGGGGCGAAAAAATACCCCGTGCCTCGGCGGTTGCCGGAACGGTATGCGCAACCAAATTTTTGCATCAAATCCGCAACATTTTGTAAAAGCAAGGCCCTATATTATACGATACGCATAACGTTTAAAATATCCATACCTATTCCAAAGGAGACAGTAAATAGAATAATTTTAATAAAGGAATCGGTTTTCCGAAATATATTATATATCCGTTTTTAGTCGATAGGCGGTGTAATGGAATGGTAAGCAACAATCGTACGATTAGATATTGCGCTATTGATTCCTCGGCTTTCGAAATATAATATGAAAGCATAGCGGGCTTTTACAAGCCCATTGCGAAAATTTATGTAAATAATAGTTTTAGGAATCGAGGAAAGTTCGAACCCAGGCAGTATATTTTTTACTAAAAAGAAAAAGCGACGGTAGTTATTTTATCGTTATCCCCTTTTAAAGCACTGCATTACGAAAGAAATTTCCGGCCTATTTACAAATGTTCGAACAATCTATAGCTAGTTTTTGTTAAAGCCAGGGAATCTAAACCCCGCATAAGTAAGGACGAACTATTCGGCTTTTTAAATAAATGTTGCTATATACCCAAAAAACGGGATCGACGTAAGGATCGCGGAGCGGATAAAATGGAGATTTAGGTATAAGGTACGGAATTCCCTCCATTAATAAACCGTATAAAGTTCGTCGATAGCGATAAAGGCTATTTATATGCTAAATTCGGGGTTGCAAAAGAGATAAAAAAACCGATAATCGGTAGCTTGCTTTAGCTTAAGCAAAAAATGCGTATATTTTACCGGGTTGCTAGGTTTCCATACGTTATCGGTCTAGGATGGTAATATATATTAGCCTAGCCCGATTTGCGCTTTTATTGCTCCAATATTTTACATTTTTCGTTAAATGGTTAAATAAAATAGGCTTGGCCTATGGGAACCCGGTAACGACCTGGGTTTGTTTTTCCCCCAACTTATTTAATAGGACGAGTTGGATAGTGATATGTTAATTCCGGATGATAGATACTGCTTGGAACACGATGCTTTTGCCATATCCTATTTTAGCGATAAGGATAGTATCCCCAAATTCATAAACGATACGTTGGATGCAGGAGATTTGGTCGGGCTTAGGTTTTCGCTATAGTATGTGGTATTCCTGGCCTTTTCGGGGCTAATTTAAAAATGCCCTAGTAACGGAAATAATAAATTTACGTTAAAAAAGCGTATTTTCCGGTTTGTTCGTATAGTGGTAGATGTTAAAGATAACGTCCCGGAAAGGGCGGCTTTGATATTACCCGGTAACCAACGCGCGACTATTTTCGATTGCGCGCAACGCAAGCGATATACCGTTAGCTGTTAAGGCAGGCTCGGAAATGCTTTTTATCAAATTTTTAATCCGGTAACCACATAAAGTAGTAAACCAGGAAGTGGTTGTAGAAAGTTGCGGGAATAATGCTATTTTATCCCCATAAAATAATTTTCGCGTTAGCGATTAGCAATTGCGAACGAAGCGCTTAGGCGGAATAAAAAGTATTTCAGTTTGGAATTAAAGCTATTCCTACCTTTAAACACTTTTTTATTAATGGATGCGATATATGGTTATATAGATATAGCCGAATGTTTAATATAGATTTTTTCAGTTTGTATAGGGAACATCCCCATAAAAAGGAAAAAATCACCATGTTATTTCAAACGTGATTTTTAAAAAGAGGGCCGGCCCGCCGGTACGTGCGCACAGACCAAATGACTTCGTTGCGCCACCCTACCGAGTTATGGAGCCGCGGTGGGCCGGCCCTTTTTAAATCGATCACGTTTAAGGCACTGAGACTAAGGTTCAATATTATCAGTTCACGATCCGACGAACGACAAGCCCTATTCCGTTTTGCTAACTAAATGCTGCCAAAAAAGCCATAATAGGCCCTTACAAATATGCAGCAACCCAGGCGCTGGTAACGGCAGCGACAGCCGCCTAGTTAGCTTTGCCAATAATATATCCCAGATCGCATTGGATGGTGATCTCCTCGGAGCCAACCACGACGGCAACGATAACGAAAATTTACCGCCGCTCAACTCCGAGGCGCCACCTTCCGCGTCAAGTTCTTTACATAATTCCCCGGCCCGGGGTAGTAGCGGAAGCAAAAGGCGGATTACCCACCAACGACGGGCATTGGAAAGGAGGGATAGCGGAAAGGAACCGCTTTAAAAAAGGATTAAAATAATCCTTAAATTTGGCGGCAAAGTTCTGTAGGATGTACTTTATTTTATTTCGCTACATTTCGCTACAATGAGTTTAGAATTATTTTCCTGCTTGTATGTTAATACCCTTGACATGGATAGCGTGCGCGCGCAAATGCAAGCCACTCGTTCCGTCGATCTCGATTGATTTCGGCTCAGGCGCCAGCCGTAATGAACCGAACTTGTACAGGATGGGGAGGACGGACTTTTGCATAAATTCGTCTCTCCCCCTTCAAATCCGCTTCTCGTCGTAGTCGTAGTCGTAGTTCTTTAAAAAGCGGCTCTCGCTCTGCCGTCCCATGTAATTGCCCACGATCCTGAGGGCATTTCGCCACCACCATCGCGTTTGCAGTTCTGTCACGAGGCACTTGCCGGGAAGTGTTGCAAGGAAACCGGTTATAAAGCAAAACAGCCACGAAGGCCTACCTGGCCAATGCGCCTTTTGCGAAGAGGGCGGCCACGAGGAGACCCGTGGAGGCCCGTTTACCGTATTAAAATTCTCCCTTGGTGTCACGGTATCCGTATCGGGCAAAGAGACGAGGCTGCGATGTACTCGTAGGGTTGAATTGGTTATCTAAAGCTAAGGAAGTGGAAGGAATCTCGGTGCGGAGCACCGGGATTGATTGGCAGGGTTTTCTGTGCGGCCAATTGGTGCACGGGCTAATGGCCGCCACGTGACCGCCCTTCCTGGGAGGGCCTGAGGAACGGCAAGCCCAAGAGGGCCTGCCGTGCCATGATAGCAGTGTGCAGTCGCTGGCACCAGGCCGAGTCGGCTCTCAACCGGTTCTTCGAGGAGCTCGAACTCGCCTGCAAAAAAACAGGGCCCAACTTCTTATTCTTTATATGGAGGCTGTGCCTCAACTCCCTCAGGATGCATATTGCCTAGCCCTTTCATGTGACCTCTATCGCCATGTCTCCCTACCCAGACTTGCCCAAGTCCAATCTAGCCAAAAAACGGCGCATGGGTCGCGAGCACGAAAATGGGGCGGGAGCGCGCGGACCACAACTGCGTCGGGGAAACTTCGGCCGCGCAGCCATTTCCCTCCCAACCGCCGCAGCTCCTTGCAATTCAAACAAAACATTATCGATCGGCGTCAATTGCCCTCCTCCAAAACCCTCGCACAGCGTCGTCTGCGATTCGAAACTTACACGCGCCACTGATGAGCGATGACGCCAATATTCTCCGCTGGATCTGCGCGTTGCCCGACGAGTCCTCGCAACCGCCCTTCGGCCGCAAGCGCAAGCGCCGCAGTGGCCCGCCGTCGCCTCCCCGGACTGACAGCGACGGATCCAACCTTCGCGCCGCCCCGCGGCCGCCGGCTCCGCGCACCATGAACACGCCCCGCCGAAGCAGCACCGCGCCCTCGCCAGCCGGACCGGCTCTGCGTCGGCAGCAGTTGGCGACGCTAACGAGCAGACCCCCCGTCCCGCTGTGACCGCCCGCCCACCCCTGCCCCGCGGCCGCCTCACGACCCTGCTGGCGTCCTCGGCGTCCTCCTCCACCACGACCAGCCGACGCACCGGCAGCAGCAGCCCGCGTAAGAGGCGGGCGGAGCTAGAGGTCGAGCCCGAAGGGCCCATCAAGGTGCGCCCCCTAACGGGCAACGAGGACCTCCCGCGCGAGCTGGTTGCGCTGGTCGAGGAGCTGGATGCGGTCGCGGACGGCTACACGCCGGTCCTGCACCTGTCGCTCCGGCCGGGGCTGCGGGAGGTCGCGGAGAATGCGGGTCGGCGGGGCCTGCGGGGTTACAATATTGTCGAGACGGCATTTGCGCAAGAAGCCAGAGGAGGAGGAAATGGTGCGGCGACCAACGACGGGTGACGCCCGGCGGCAAGTCGTTTATGGCGGAGCGGGCGGCTGCCGAAGGTGCCAACGGTGTGGCGGCATCTGCGCCGCAGCAGCGGTCGTCGGTGTCGACAGCGGGCGGCCAACAAAGCCAGGTGTCGGCCGAGGATGACGACGCGACAGCGGTCGGCGAGGAGCAGCATCGAGCATCGGCAAGCCTTTTGCGCCAACCCATCACGTATGTAATCTTGGGGTTTCGAGCTCCGAACGTTTGCATTGCGTGTCAAGCGGTCGTTTCATGCGGGGGCATTGCCAGTCGAGGCTGTGCAGCGCCGCGGCACCTGGACCACCCCCAGCGTAGGGTAAGTGACCCGCTGCTTATTTAAGCTCTTGGGCGTCGGCAACCCGGCTCAGTTCGTTGTGGAGTGCAGGGGGCAGGTCTATCAAGACGGCTAAGCTGGGGCGGCTTGAACGTCGTACTTCGTGCCCACAGGCTTCGGCCCCGTACGTTGAGCACTCGGACTGCCTACTATTACACACTGTGCCCGCTGGGGCCTTGAACCGCAGGGTGCTCGATCACTAGTTTTAGCTCGGACGGGTGCGTTTCCGCCCACGAAAGCGGGGCTAGCGGACACCTTGTAGCGGAACGCGCCGTCGCGGAAGAATGTCGCGTCCGCGCACCTTTATAATCGACCGGTCCCGGCAGAACGCCATGGTTTACTGCCACACAGCTTGCTACTGTTCGTAACTTTGCACCCCAACCCGCTACTAGTTAAATCTGGCCTTAGTTTGTAACTACGGCAGGGGCATGTCCGGCGCCCACGAGGATACAACTGTTATATCTTTAAGCTCGACAACTTACTACTACCGGCTTTTCCGAAACCAAAAGCGGATAACATTATGCCTACCGGCGCCAGTCTGTATGCTACCTTTTGCTAATGCTTTGCGTTTTTCCTTTTCCATCGTTCCAATACACGTAAAAAATCCTGCGTGTGCGGGTGATTCGAACCAAGCACGCGGCTTTGTAACCGAACACAGTCGTCCATCATCTCCAATGCCTCATCGTACCGGCCCAGGCTATTCCAGGTAATAGCTAAATCGTACATGCTCCGGATCGTATCGGGATGTTTGTCGCCAAGCACGTCACGCCGCAATGCTAGCACCTCCACCGATATCCTTTCGTCCTCGTCGTACCTCCCTAATACATGGTATGTTTTTGCGAGCTCCGCCATGCTCCAGATCGTATCGGGATGTTTATCGCCAAGCACGTTACGCTGCAATGCCAACACCTCCACGTATATCTTTTCTACCTCGTTATCCCTCCTTTAATCGTGGTATGTCGTTGCGAGGTCCGCCATGCTCCGGATCGTATCGGGATGTTTATCGCCGAGCACGTCACGCCGCAATGCCAGCACCTCCACGTATATCTTTTTTGCCTCGTTGTACCTCCCTAATTCGTGGTATGTCGTTGCGAGTAAAGCCATGCTCCCGATCGTATCGGGATGTTTGTCGCCGAGCACTCTTTTCCGAAGTCCGTACGCTCTCTCGTCAACTGGCTCCTTTTCTCTCCACCTTCCGCGATCGTACAAATTGTGACGGTTCCGCCACGAGCCAGACGTCCAGTGGCACCGCCACAACTGT
>JNVV01000009.1:1045740-1070558 GCA_000733355.1 Falciphora oryzae
CGCCAGTCAGCTCGACTCCATTTAGGAACCGCGGCCCAGATAGCGCCGCCCCATAACCCCGAGGTCCAGACAGCGCTTTACGCAGAATCAATCACTGTGGCCGGTGATAGCAGCTTATCGGCCGACCATAGTGACTCCGAAGAACCCGATAACGTTCCGTCCACCGTTAAACCAAAACCCGGTCCGGAGTAAGAGATGGGTGACAACAGGCAGAACGCTGCCGCAGCCGGCATTTCCGTTGCAGAGGCTTAAGAACTAAGAGATATGATTGCCGCGCTGCAAGCGCAGTTGGCCAATGGTGGAGGAAGCCGCCAAACCCGGGAGAGAGAGAGAGAGAGAGTATATTTAACGTCGTTATAGTCGGGATCTACCAGTCCCTGCCTCCCAGGGGGCATACGACGTGCTAGCGCTACCTAAGCTTGACACTAGGCTACATGTTGCTATCGAGGCGGCTAATAAATCAAACCTTGGGGTAGGCCTAAAGCACACGGAGTTTAGGCCGCATTCCGGCGCTCCTTGTTGGTGAGCGGGCAATCGGCAAAAAGGCGAATAAACGCCGGGGCGCTATAAGCGCTGCTGTTGGTGGTAGTAAAAGCTGTCGGCCGGCAAAGTGCCGGAAAAAGAGTAAGGCCGGGTGTGGCGGGAGGGATCGCAATAAACCCCCCCTAGGCCCGGCCAAAGAAAGAAAGTTCGGGGGTTGGAAGGCCTAGTTCCAACCCTATGTGCTCCTTGTGTGTTTTTCCGCGTATCGAACGATAGGCTGCGCGGCTTGCCAGCGTGGTGCACGGCGTTTCGTACAACTTTACGGTTGGCAAACAGAGCCGCACGAAGATCTTGCGCGTGCGATGCCACCTATACTTCAGTATAGTCACCGCGTGGCAACAAACAAAGGCGCGGGCGTCAAGCCAATCTTGCGCGTGCGTGCTTAAACAAAAGCTTAAACAAGCCAATCTTGCGCCGTGCGTATCGTTAGGATGCGGTCGACCGAGGAGGAGTCGCGTGTGTGTACGACCGGGAGGGTCGCGTATGTGTACGACCGGAAGGGTCGCGTGTGTGTACGCCCGAAAGGGTCGCGTGTGTGGCGGGGGACGGCGGCGGCCGGGCCGGCTATTCGTCCAATGTGTTCTAACTGCTTTCCGGCCTGCAGTCTTCTTGTGCGTTCGAATCGTTCGGCTCGGTGCGCGAGGCGAAAGCGAAAAGGAAATCGAAAGGCGGTCTGGTGATGCGCGGAGGTTGGAGCACCCGATTGTCGAAAGTTTCGGCGCGCGCGAGGCGCGCCTTAGGCGATAGGGTGCAGGCCTTTCCCTCAACTGGCAATAGGCACCCGCATACCTTTGCCAGCCATTCTCTGCTCTTTTAGCCCAGTTGCGTTGCCGACGTCGTTGTTAAAAGGAGTCGGAAAACGCGGTTCAAACAAAGCCAATTGGCCTATTAGAACCTGTTGTGCAGCCGGCTCATTTTGGTGGCGCGGAACACCAAAATAGCCGGGTTTCCTTAGCGGCCACTAACAGTGGGTCCGACAGGAAAATTTTTCGGGAGGAAGGTGCCGCCAAACCCGGGAGAGAGAGAAAGAAAGTATATTTAACGTCGTTATAGTCGGGATCTACCAGTCCCTGCCTCCCAGGGGGCATACGACGTGCTAGCGCTACCTAAGCTTAACACTAGGCTACGTGTTGCTATTAAGGCGGCTAACAAAATCAAACCAAAGGGCAAGCCCAAAGCACACGAAGTTCGGGCCGCATTCCGGCGCTCCTTGTTAGTAAGCGGGCAATTGGCAAAAAAAGGGGCGAATAAACGCCGGGGCGCTGTGAGCGCTGCTGTTAGTGGTAGTGAAAGCTGTCGGCCGGCAGAGTGCCGGAAAAAGAGTGAGGCCGGGTGTGGCGGGAGGGATCGCAATAAACCCCCCTTAGGCCCGGCCAAAGAAAGAAAATTCGGGGGCTGGAGGGCCTAATTCCAACCCTGTGTACTCCTTGTGTGTTTATCGCGCATCGAACGAATACGCTGCGCGGTTTGCTAACGTGGTGCACGGCAATTCGTAACACTTTACGGTTGGCAAATAAAGCCGCGATAAGATTTTGCGCGTGCGATACCACCTATACTTCAATATAGTCACCGCGTGGCAACAAATAGAGGCGCGAGCGTCAAGCCAATCTTGCGCGTGCGTGCTTAAGCAAAAGCTTAAGCAGGCCAATTTTGCGCTATGCGTATCGTTAGGATGCGGTCGACCGAGGAGGAGTCGCGTATGTGTACGACCGAAAGGTCGCGTATGTGTACGACCGAAAGGTCGCGTGTGTGTACGACCAAAAAGTCGCGTGTGTGTACGCCCGAAAGGGTCGCGTGTGTGTACGCCCGAAAGGGTCGCGTGTGTGGCGGGGGACGGCGGCGGCCGGGCCGGCTATTCGTCCGATGTGTTCTAACTGCTTTCCGGCCTGCAGTCTTTTTGTGCGTTCGAATCGTTCGGCTCGGTGCGCGAAGCGAAAGCGAAAAGGAAGTCGAAGGGCGGTCTGGTGATGCGCGGAGGTTGGAGCACCCGATTGTCGAAGGTTTCGGCGCGCGCGAAGCGCGCCCTAAGCGATAGGGTGCAGGCCTTCCCCTCGACTAGCAATAGGCACCCGCTTACCTTTGCTAGCCATTCTCTGCTCTTTTAGCCCAATTGCGTTGCCGACGTCGTTATTAAAAGGAGTCGGAGAACGCGGTTCAAACAATGCCAATTGGCCTGTTAGAACCTGTTGTGCAGCCGGCTTATTTTAGTAGCCCGGAACACCAAAATGGCCGGGTTTCCTTAGCGGTTACTAACAGTGGGTCCGACAGGAAAATTTTTCGGGAGGAAGGTGCCAAACCCGGGAGGCGACGCCCGCCGACAGTGTTTTCGGGGGTACCCAGTTCGCTCCAACTGGTCAAGCCGCTAACCCCGTGTTTAAACCGTACGGGTCGATTGCAAAAAGCGCAAATCCCCGCTATAACAATAAAGCTAAAAAACGAAGCGTCGCGCCCAAAATCTTCAAAGGTAACAAAAAAACTTTTAACTTATAGGTTAAAACCGTGGCCAATAAGTTTGAGGAAGACGACGAGACCTTCCGGACGGAAAAAAGCCGGATGAACAAATTAATAAAGTACTTTAAGGGCGGCCTATTGGAGGTATTGCAACTACGATTTCTATCGAATGATAACCTATTTTCGTTTGTTGTTAAGATGGTTTAAGTTTTAAACGCGACCTACTATAACCCAAACCAAACTTCGGCCGCTCGAGCCAAACTTGCAAAGCTAAAATACAACCCAGCAAAAGATACAAATATCCACGTATTTTTGGCCAGCTTTAATAATTTGGCCCAAACAGCTAATGTTGCCGTGGCCGATATGAAAATAACTTTGTGGGAGCACATCCTACCGAATTTTAACTATCGGCTGCTCACCGATGCCTAAAACCTGGACATTAATTACGAGGTTTTTAATAAAAACGTCGCCAATGCAGCTTACAGCTAAAAGCGGCACTACCAAAAGATTAGCGAACGCAAAGCTGGTTAACGCAGCAACCGCAACAAACCTAAAAGTAACGGCAAATTACTATCCAAAAGCAAAGCATAGGACGGTTAGCAAAAAAATAGGGACGGCGATTTAGCTATTTCCAATTTAAAGGATAGCAAAGCTTTGATTCCAGCAAAACGGGAAGCTTATATTAAAGCTAGTATATGCTTTACGTATAGCGAGCGGCACTTTTCCAAAAATTGCCCGAACCGTAGCAAGGTCGTTGCAATCGGAACTAAGCAAAGCAAAAAGGGATTGGAAGCCGAGTCGTTTTCGTTAGATAAATCGGGAAAAAAGTAGAACCACCGGAAGTTTTTACGGTGGTTTTTATACCTATATTAGCCCGAATTAACAATTAATTAACGTTTTCGTTCACTAAAACTGCTTTCGTATAGGTAAATGGGATTAGCTTCCGCGTTAAAGGGCTATATAATACAAAAGCAAATACAAACTTACTAGTTAGCCCAACCGTAGCTGCTAGGGCCTAACGAAAATTGAAAGCCAGGATCGTTAAACTTAAACAACCGATTTAGCTTTAGGATTATCGCCGCTAAATAGCAGGAAAGGTAACGATAAAAATGATTTCGACCTTTAAGATCGATGGCAAACGGTTCCCAGACCAGACTTTTTGGGTAACAAACACAGGGCATAACGTTTTTATTAGTTTCCATTAGCTTTTTAAATATTATATTTTGTTAAATTGCTTTAACCGGGAAATGATTTGGCTAAACGACCGACCCGTTTTAGCCAAATATTCGCTAGCGATTAAATTGCTTCCGCCCTATTAGATCGGCGAAAGAATAAATCCACAAATGCAAGCAGACGCAAACCGGCGGGATCGTTTCGTCGATTAGGACTATAAGCGATATTAGATCCTCTAGCGGTCGTAGAAGAAGGACGACCTTACCGGACCTAAAAAAGGGAAGACCGTAAGGTTTAAGGAACCCAAGCCTAATAATTGCCTAAATCGAGAGGAAGGGCAGACGATTATTAACGCGATCGTGCAATAGATACAAAAAAACCCCCGTCGAAAACGATGGACCTAAATGGCTGATTGTATGCCAACCGAACCAATTTTTTTTAACGATAGCCCTAAGGATTTACCGATTATTAACATTGGTTCGGTAGGAAAAGTAGACGAGGACTGGAAGACATATACCGGGGAATACATTCCTTTCCCATTAAACGAGGACCTTAAGCACGTTAAATTTGTACGGGAGAAGCTGCTATTACAGCTAAAACATTTGGAAGGCTTTTTTTCGAAAAGATAAGCAGATATTTTGCTACTACATCGGCTAAAAAAAAACGTGGTATTAAAATTGGACCAGAATAAACCTAAGGAAAGCTCGCTACCGGTATTTCAAACCCCGGTCCAATTTTTAAACTTCGAAAAGGAGGTAATCGATAAGCTATTTAAACTCGGCTTTATCGAAAAAACGCTGGAAGGAGATAAAGCGGCGTCGGTGCTATTCGTACCGAAACCGTATAACCTAAATCCCAACGTACGTCGCTTTTGCATTAACTACCGTTAACGGAACCGATTTTTTAAAAACTGGATTATGCGAGCACTAAACCTCGCAAGGACATTTTTTAAATGCAAAGATGCCAAGCATTTTACGATTATCGATATTATCTAAACCTTTTAGCGTTTTCGTTTAGCCGACGCTTTTAAATACCTTACAGCTTTCCGAACGCGGCAAGGCATTTTCCAATAAAGGGTTTTGCTATTCGGATTTAAAGTCGGCCCAATTTAGTGGTAAAATTATATTAACTGCTAACTAAACGAGCTGTTTGATTACTTTGCGAGCGCTTACGCCAACGATATGTTAATTTATTTAAAAACAAAAAAAAAGTATTAGCAGCATATCGAAAAGGTCATTTTCCGTTTGTTTAAGGCTAAGCTTTAAAACGATATTAAAAAATCGAAATTTAACGTCGGAAAGGTTAATTACCTAGGTATTACCCTTAAAGCTTAAATAGGGGTAAATATCGACCCGGAAAAAACGAAAGCGATTTAAAAGTGGTAGGTTAAAGATTTACATAACAAAACAGCTATTTGGTTTTTTTTAGGATTGTGTAATTACGTGCGTATATTTTGTTATTACGCTAGCAATGCAATTAAACCTTTTAACCGGCTTTTAAAAAAAAAATACGCTATTTGATATCGGCTTTAAACAAATTAAAGCTTTCGATAAATTAAAACAATTGGCTTGCGAGGTTCCAGTTCTAGCGTTTTTCCGTCCCGGAAAACCCACACGAGTTGAAATAAACGCTTTTTGCAACGCGATAAGTGGCGTAATTTGGTAAAAGCAAAACGACGGAAATTGAAAGCTAGTGGGCTACTTTTCCAAGTTAATAAATAGTGTTAAAAGAGCATACCCGATTTAAGACCGAAAACTATTTGCAATAGTGCAAATACTAAAGCATTATTACCCCGAACTTTTTGGAATAAAGTTTTTCGTTGTTATAAACCATTAAGCTTTAGCTTTTTACTTGCAAAAAAGGGTTTTTTCAATTCGGCAAATCCGGTAGGCAAACTTTTTGTCGAATTTTAATATCACCTTTACCTACCGGTTAGGATAACAGAATATCGGTGCGGACGTATTATCCCGCAAAATAATAAAACTGCTAACAGTTAAAGCTAGGGAGCTGGAAGAGCGTATTATGGCCTTAATCCTTCCAAAGAAAATCCAGCTAACGATTGCAACGGTGGCATGGACCGAGCTAAACATTCCGCAAAGTGCCGACCTTGCTAACCTTATCCGAAAAGAAAACGCCGCCTAGTAATTGGGCCTTTAATATAACAAAATGTTTGTGCCGGAATAAATATAAAACGGTAAAATTTTCTTACGTACAGCACTTATTCGGGATAGGTATAGGCTTTTAATTTTCGGATATAAGGGATAAAATAAAACTATTAAAGCGGTATAAAAAAACTACTGGTGGTTTGATATAAAGGTCGACATCCGACGCTATATCCGCAACTGTTACGATTGCTGGCGCAATAAGGTACCCCGAAACAAAACATTTGGTTTGCTTTATCCATTGCCAATCCCGTTAAGTGTTTGGGACCAGGTGGTAGTGGACGGCAAAAACATGCCGCAAAACGAGCGAAGGTACGATTATATCTGGGTATTTATTTGCAAATTTAATCGCATTATCGCTACGATTGCAAAAAAGAAATCCGATACGGCCGAAATGTTAGTAGGGCGGTATTATCGCTACCTTTACCGTTTTTTTAGCGTCCCGCTCGTTTGGATTAGTGACAACGCAGGACCGTTTATTTCGAAGTTTATAACAAAAATTAACTTTTTAACAGGCACCAAATATCGTTACGGCTTAGCTTTCCATCCGCAAACGTAAGGTGCCGTAGAAATCACTAATTAAAAGCTGGATTAAAAGCTACGCTTTTACGTTAACAAATACCAATCGGACTGGAGCAATTACATCCCCGCGTTGGATTTTGCCCATAACTCGTTATGGCATTTAACGATCGGTATGGTTCCGATTCGGGTAATAATGGGCAAAGATGCGAAAAACCCCCTTTCGTTTGATTTCGACGTATTAACCGATAGTTTTAACCCAGAAAAACGTGCATGCGACCTCGTTAAACGTATTAAAGGGGTTTAAAATTTGGCAAAGCAACGCGCGATAGCTGCATAAAAACGGTAAAAAAACTAAGCGAATAAAAAACGCAGGCCGGTAGATTTTAACGTTAACAACCTAGTGTTCCTTAAAAAAAAGGGCTTTTTAACGGCCGCTCCGACGGCCCGGTTAAACTTACCGTTCGCAGGACCTTTCCGTATCCTCGAAGTAAAAAGGCATAGCTATGTTTTCGATTTGCCGGGCAACTACAAAATCAAAAACCTGTTCCACGCCGACCGCCTCCGCAAAGCATCTACAAACCCGCTGCCTCAGTAGCATCAGATTCCGTTTCCGCCAAAGGACGTTGACGGAAAGGCCGAATTTAAAGTCGAACGAATCGAACGCTCACGTGTATTACGACGCTAGTTACAATACCAAGCAGCCTGGCGGGGTTACGACCTAAATAACATTTGGTATCCCGCCGCGAACTTTAAGAACTCCCCGGTAGCCCTAGATAACTTTCACAAGTTATATCCAAAGGCAAATGGCCCACCGAAACGACTGGCGGAATGGATGCGCGCAGCAGCCGAAGACCGTTTTAACCCAAAGCATCCTAACGACAACGTGCCGGTTAAAGTTACGGCGAAGGGACGGCGTAGATTGGTACGCCATGTTTGACTGCCAGCTCGCATCGCTTGCGGCATTCGCGATACGAGGTTTGGGAGGGGGTAGTGTGACGGTTCCGCCACGAGCCAGACGTCCAGTGGCACCGCCACAACTGTGGGGCAGCGCAAGAGCGCAAGCCACAGAGAGGACTCGCGACAACTTCAGGCGCGAGTCGCGCCGGCGCGACCAGCGCCTTTTCCTTTCCCCTCTCTTCAGTGTAGAATCTTCGTTCATAGCGCCAATGCAAGGCCAGCGTGCCTCCATTAGTCCGGCCGTAACACAAATAGTTTAATATTCGACTTAATAACGCGGCTGCCTCTTTTTCTCCACACAACTCCGCCCACCCGCCCACTTGCTGTGCGTGCACAAGGTATTTTTCTGCTTCCCCCCAGAGCTCCCGTCGCCTCTGCGGAAACAAGCCATTAACAATACGAAATGCTGCTTTTGCAAAATATGCTTCGTCCCCTTTCGCGCCCAGGCCATATCGAGTGGCCTCTTGCACCAGCTTATGCATCTTATAAGCACGACCCCAATCGGATGTGTGTAAACTTAAAAACGAAAACTCTCGAAGACGTGCGGCCGCATCGATGGCGTCTTCGTCCTCGCTGTCGTCTTCGTCCTCGCTGTCGTCTTCGTCCTCGCTGTCGTCTTCGTCCTCGCTTGAATGCTTATTTGCTCGCCGGCTACCACTGAATTTAGCCACTTTCTTTACCATCTCCAAAGGAATGTTCTGGTTGTCCAAAAAAGCCAGGACATGCAGGATGTTGTATGCTATCTGGTTCTCCTATCGGATGTGCTCGATAGAAATGCTCCACGTTTCCAAAATGCTGTTCGATACCGCGTATTTCCGATAAACGTCGGGCTCTGATTTTCGAAAAATCCTCCATCGTTTTTTGCCTCTTTTCAACTTCGACAGATATTCCTCGATCGAAATCTGCGTCCGCCGCATGTATGCCGCAGCCTGTAAGATCGCAAGCGGGAGCCAATCAAGCTCGGCAAGCAATGCTAAGGCGTCGTCCCGCTCGGTGTCGTCAATGGCTTTATTTCTCATCGTTTCGAGCAGCCTTTCCGCCTCGTCTGCCTCCATGCGCGCCACGTTAATCGTTCGTTGCGCAACAACAAGGCTGCCAGCGATCCTCTCGTCGCGACTCGTCCATAGAACCGTCCCCGTAGGGCCCCGCGGGACGAACTCGTGCAGATTTGGTGCGTGATCAGTCGCCCGGTAAGGCTGTCCGCCCGGCGCTTTGCGGCCCGCGCCAAATAATCCGATGTTGTCGGCGTTATCGAGGATGAGCACCCAGGAAGGCTCGGCTTCGAGACGGGCTCGCACAGCCGCCAGCAGCTCTTCGCCTTTAAGATCTGCTGGCACGCCCAATTTTTTCGCTATTAATTGGTAGTTCTGCGCGAACGTCGTTTCGTTATCTGCGTGCACCCAGAAAACCGAACATGGTGCGCTGTACCACCGGCGGTACGCATATTCGAGCGCCATCTGCGTTTTCCTGCTGCTCATCAGTCGCTGTTCCAAACGTTTGGATTGGGGCAGCCTCACCCGGACCCGCCCAGGCCCCATAGCGCGGCGGTCTGCGATTTGGCCCGCGACGGGAGCAGCCTTTCGAGCTCTGAGAAGATGCCGCCACGCTTCACAAGGGCTTCGTTGCGCGGAAACGGTATATTGTGGTACCGCGGGCGCTTAGCCTCGTCAACGGCAGTCTGGATTCGGCTTTCGGGGCGTTAGCAATGGGGGCATATGCTACGAACTGGATTGCAAAGCCACTTACTCGAACAGTTTGCTCAGCTGCTCCGCAAGGTCTCCTTGGTCGCCGGCCTTAGCTGGCGTTTTGCCACCCTTAATACCCTTCATAACGTGGTTAAAGACTGTATCGGACTTTTGTATAACCCTAAATAAAAAATTGCGGGTTATGGTCACCACGGCATCTCCGTTTCCTTGTTGGATGCCTTGCATCTGAAAAGGCGGCCTCAGCCTATCCTTCACAAATTGCTAAATGGAAAGCGTAAAGCCCTTTACGTAACCGTGCAGCTGGTCCAACACCATCTCGTCGGCCTCAGTAAGGGGCCCATGGGCGCGCTTGTACAAAAAGGGATGGTTGACCATATTAAACAGGTGTTTGGCCAGGCCCGTAAGCTGCACTTCAAAGGTCACGTCACGATATTGCCCGGTTCGGTGGCTGAGGCGATAATTGAAGGTTTCGTAAGCGCTAAACTCAAATTTCGTCCATTTCTGGCCGATTTCGCGATCGGGCGAAAAGTAGGTGGGCTCGCTCTGCTGCGAAAAGGTCCGCTCGATAAACTCCTTAGCTTTAGCGATCTGGTTTCGGAATGGCATGACGATCCTCAGCCCGACTAGGTCGTGTATGTAGCGCAGCATATCGTCCAAGCTTTCGAATCGCTTTCCCTTGTCCTTGGCGAGGTGATCGTCACGTCGCCGAAAGGACTCGTCGATAGACTCGACCTCTTTAACTCGCGCGGAAAGCCTAGCATGGATGCCTTCATTCATAAGACCATTCTCCAACAGCTCCTCAAGCCCCTCCATCATCCTCTTGTAATCACCTTGCACGGCGGGCCAGACGTTGTTAATAAACGTCTCTCTCAGGAGCTTGCTCCGCTCCTCGGGGTCGCCCACTTCTGGCACCTGCTAGCTCTCAATCAAGCCGTCGATTTTAGCCCGGAGTTGCCCTGTTGTTGCCGGCGGTTAAGACGAGCTACACGCGATTTGTGTGTGCGCGTAAATATCGGGGGGAAGTCGCTCGTCTCCTTGGGCAGCGGCTTAAAATGAGTTGCCCTCGGTCGGCGGAGGGAGTTCCGCCCAAAGTGGCTTCTCCGGGGGCCTATCCTCATTTGCCCGAGCCGGCACTTGAGATTCGGATTCCATTGTGATTCTGCCTACCGTCCAGTAATCGAAGCGATAGGGGGAGAGAGAGAGAGAGTATATTTAACGTCGTTATAGTCGGGATCTACCAGTCCCTGCCTCCCAGGGGGCATACGACGTGCTAGCGCTACCTAAGCTTAACACTAGGCTATATGTTGCTATCGAGGCGGCTAACAAATCAAACCAAGGGGCAAGCCCAAAGCACACGAAGTTCGGGCCGCATTCCGGCGCTCCTTGTTAATGAGCGGGCAATCGGCAAAAAAAGGGGCGAATAAACGCCGGGGCGCTGTGAGCGCTGCTGTTGGTGGTAGAGAAAAGCAGTCGGCCGGCAAGGTGCCGGAAATAGAGTACGGCCGGGTTTGGTCGGGGAGGTACCGCAATAGTCCCCCCCTGGGCCCGGCCAAAGAAAGAAAATTCGGGGGCTGGAGGGCCTAATTCCAACCCTGTGTGCTCCTTGTGTGTTTATCGCGCATCGAACGAATACGCTGCGCGGCTTGCCAACGTGGTGCACGGCAATTCGTAACACTTCACGGTTGGCAAACAGAGCCGCGACAAGATCTTGCGCGTGCGATGCCACCTATACTTCAGTATAGTCACCGCGTGGCAACAAACAGAGGCGCGAGCGTCAAGCCAATCTTGCGCGTGCGTGCTTAGGCAGCTTACGTGCCTAAGCAGGCCAATCTTGCGCCGTGCGTATCGTTGGGATGCGGTCGACCGAGGAGGAGTCGCGTGTGTGTACGACCGAAGGGTCGCGTGTGTGTACGCCCGAAAGGGTCGCGTGTGTGGCGGGGGACGGCGGCGGCCGGGCCGGCTATTCGTCCAATGTGTTCTAACTGCTTTCCGGCCTGCAGTCTTCTTGTGCGTTCGAATCGTTCGGCTCGGTGCGCGAGGCGAAAGCGAAAAGGAAGTCGAAGGGCGGTCTGGTGATGCGCGGAGGTTGGAGCACCCGATTGTCGAAGGTTTCGGCGCGCGCGAAGCGCGCCCTGGGCGATAGGGTGCAGGCCTTCCCCTCGACTGGCAATAGGCACCCGCATACCTTTGCCAGCCATTCTCTGCTCTTTTGGCCCAGTTGCGTTGCCGACGTCGTTGTTGAAAGGAGTCGGAGAACGCGGGTCAAACAGAGCCAATTGGCCTGTTAGACCTTGTTGTGCTGCCGGCTCATTTTTGGTGGCACCACTACCAAAATGGCCGGGATTCCTTAGCGGCCACTAACAGTGGGTCCGACAGGAAAATTTTTCGGGGGGAAGTAATCGAAGCGATGTTTGAAGGACCAAGTTGGTAATAGGACCGGGCTTAGGCTGCCTTGCGTGCAATATGCACTAACAATTAAAATGCTACAATGGTGGGAAAAGGAATTGCAATAAGCAAAGTCGAGCATAGGCTGGGAAAAGAGGGGTCATTCTTTCCGTTTCTTTTTTTCGGGCCGAAGGAAGGCCTTTGCCCAAACTGAATCTGCACTTTCCGTGGCTGGCTGGCTGTGTATGCAGGATTCGTTAGTTTGACGTGGCGCTGCACACCTAATGTGGCCATACCCAACTGATATTTAATGCCCGTTCCGGCCCGATTTCAAAGGCGGTTGGAAGGCAGCAAACACACCGAAGCCGACTGGGAAAAAAGATGACTACCCCACAACGGTCCTACGAGGATTTCATCGTGGTTCGAAGCTGAACAAACCCCTGCATCGGTGGCCTGACCCGGTACGATAGGCAGCCGTTCGCCAGCGTTAGCAAACTTGTCCTCGTCGATTACCCCCCAGACGACAGGACACCTCCAACCCCGCAAGACGTTACGGAATCCGAGCTCTTTCAACTCCTGGCTAGCCCAAACTCCGGACCACGACCTCAAATCCGTGTTATTTTCGTCAAACACATCCAGCCTCAAACTCTGGTCCTTCTTAGCGAGATCCTCGACGTGGACCCGGTGTTTTTCGCAGGCCATGTCAGCACCGATTTTCAAGATATCGAAAAGGCGCCCCCTCCGCCCTCCCTTACGTTCTTTCCATCACATCTTGCTGAAAAGGGGTTCCTCCATGTCCATGATTGTAACACAAAATACCTCCATTTACAATGCATACCCTTAATCTAGTTTGGCAAGGCGCTTATCCACCTTAACCCTCGACCTTCAAACCATCGTATTATGCAAATGCCACATGCAGGGTGTCACACAGACTGCTAATGTGAGCTATGGGAGGCAAGAGAGGAACAACACTCGCTACAAACGTTAAATAAACCTAACCTTACCTAACCTTATTCTAGCTGGTCTAGTCGGTTACCACAAGACAAAAGTTTCGCAGCATAGTAACATCATCTTCATCTGCCTCGTCGCTGCTGCTGTCAGATTCAAAGCCCGAGTCCTGCTGTATATCTTTAGCGTCGACAGGCTTTAAAAGCGACAAAGCGATGCCCTGTCGATCAAAAAAGCTCATAAGCGACAAAAGATCAGCTGCAGAAGATCTCCGCAAACGGACGTGCTCGAATGAGATCTGCTAAGTAGTAAGGATGGCGTTTGATACCGCGCCATTTCGCCGCAGGTCGTCCGCGTCGTGGGCTAAAAGTTTAGCCCGTTTACGCTCGCCCTTGCGAAACTCGTCGAAATACTTCGCCACCGAGCTCATCGGCGACCTTGCCTGGATATACGCCGCCGCCTGGGTGATGGCAAGGGGAACGAGGTCTAGCGCCTGCACCGGCTCCTTCGCTGTGTCCGTATCCGAAAATGTGCCCAGTTTTTTCTCTAGGAGCATTAGAGCATCTACCAGCACCATCGGCCCGACCTTAATAATGTTTTTGTGGCTCCCCGTCAACCTACAGGCCAGGTTTTTATTGCGTGTCGTGACGAGTATAGATCCATTTCGGCTCTGTGGGAGGTAGTTTGCCAACGGCTTCCCCTCGCGGCCGCCGTGTTATAGCGTGGCGTGCCCTCTCGTGCAGCCTTGCCTCACAGAGGGTACTTGAGCCTCCAATTGAGCCAAAGTGCCAGCTTTGGCTTAGTCGTCCTTTTGGTAGCAAGTGGGTGGAGGCTCCTACTGCCGAGCCGTGACACGCCGCTCGCTGCATAAAACACATCTTGGTCGTCGGCACTGTCAAAGATGATGGTCCATCGGCCGTTCCGTTTGTTAGATAGCCAGCCGTATGCAAGCTGTGGTATATTGGCATTGGGCTGGTTCCGATCGGGCAGTTTGACGGTGTCGGCAATGGCTCGGAAGCCTTTTTCGACGCGGGCCTACGTGCCAGCATGGATCCAAAAGATCCAATTTTCAACTAATTCCGCAGCTTTTCGATGGGCAAATTCGATGCCAGCTGCGATTTTCTGTTATTATTAGCTTATTTCCGTCATATTCCTGAATATTATAGCACGGCACCACTCGTAGTGGTTGATAAAGTTGATAGCTGATTGGCTGGAGATTAGATAAGGAAGGAGGACAAGATAAAGGTGCGGCCTTCGGCCACGCCCTTTCCTTCAACCATTCTTCTCCTCTCCATCTTAATATTCACACACATTTTACACAATCAAAGGCTTAAATGCCACGTCGTAACATTCAGCCAAAAGAGATAGCGGCGAAAGACTACTCTCTCATGACAAGGACTGTGGCTGGTGCGGTCACTGCTACGGCTAACTGTAGGACGTCTCCACGAGCTTGTAGTGATTCGCGGGAGGGGCCGGCGTAGGGCAGATTCCGAAGTGGGGACGCCTAGCCTAACGGAGGATCGGCGTCGGTTGTCCGACTGCGAAGGGCAGGCCCACACTGCCGATAATAACTATCAGCACGTGACGGTGTCCCGCCGGCAAATTGCCTTGTCAAGGTGCACGAGGTCATAAAGGACATTGTTAGTGGCTGGGCGCAACCGCAATCGCGATTTCCTTCGGTCGCTTCCACCCTCCCCATCCCATTCACATCCGATCCGCCATAGCAAATCGATCCCAATCAGAAATTATTAGGGATAATCCCATCGGAAAAGGCCTTAATGCCTTCCACACCTCATTCAATTCGATCTGCGAAAAGAAGCAGGTGCCGCGCACTCTGGACGCGCTGGGTCAACTTAACCAAAAAGGTAAAAAAGACCGCCCGGCCTCGTTATAATATGCCCTTCTAACTATAACGCAAATCTCCAAACCATTGCCCTCATCCTTCTTTCAACGCTACAAATTCTCCCTACCTCTCGTCTGCTTCGCTCCGGCGGTACAGGCAAAAATATCCTCGGCGACATTGCAAAACTCAACTCGGCCGTTGCCTCCAACGACTCCGACCTCAACCGTATCAAACCCATCATGCGTGCAGCCCTCGCGGATAATCCAAACGATGCCCTGATCTGGTGTCACACGGAAGAACCTGTGGACTCACCTAATCGGCCCCACAGAAGGTCCGGGAACCGGTATAGGTGCCCAACGGCCCCGAGGCCCAAAGGCCGAAGGCCGGAAGGCAGTGTGAATCATGTATTCAATACTTCGCACGGATCACAGGGTGGTTTATATAAACCCTGCCATCTCCTATGTCTTCCATAAGAGATTCCTTCTTCCTCAAGCATCTCTTGAGCCCATAGAAAGATTATCTGCAATCTAGAGATTCTTTCTCCAAGCCGTTATTGACCCCTTGTTACATTAGGTGCTGGACGGTTGGGTCCTGCGTACCAGATTTCGGCACCGTATAACGCGGTAGGTAGCACCATTATGTTAATAGCTTGTCGAAAGGACCGTATTGGAAGTCCTTTTACTGTATTTGTTAGGCAGCAAAGGTGTTAAGCTACCCCCTGAGCCTTTGCTATCCGTTTATTGACGTGGTGGGCAAACTTTAGCTTACGGTCGAACCAGATCCTTAGCTAGCGGAATGCCGGTTTTTTGGTTTAATATATTGTAAAGCCTCTTGAGGAGCGCATAGCTGGTATAATTGCTTTCCGTCTTTTGGAAAAATGCATTAGCTTATTTTTGGCTGGGTCGAATGCCATTTGATTGGATTTTCCCCAGCGCAGTATTCGGTTAACTGCTTCCGCTGCCTTTTGAGCGCAGGTGTTTGGGCTATTGCCTATAACGCAAATCCCGATATCGTTCGCATAACCATAAAGTACGGTTTCGTTTATTGGAAGTGCCGCTACCATATATAGCACAATCCTTCCCCGTACTAAAACTCTTGGCGGGTGCTACTGTTAGTGCGCACAGCCAATTTGCATACAATTCCTTAACAAACACGTTCAACCACGCAAAAGAGCAAGCAACCTCCCAGCCCAAAGGCTGGCGACGGCGTCCTGATGCCGTCGCCGGCTACCCCCCATCACAGCCCTGCCCTCAGGCGGGTGATAGAGTCGAGCCCGGCTGTATTCCGGACTCCCTACACCTCCTGCAACCCCCCCGGGAGCCCGAAGCGCCCGCATGGAGGCTCCTGCCCAGCCAGCGGCACGCCTCCGGAAGGACAAGCGGCTCCATCACTACCCCCTTCTTCTACTCTCGCTGCCGCCGACAATGCGGCAGCTCGCCCCGGCATCAGCGCGTCCCGTCATGCGGGCAGCCAGGGCCTGAACTCGGCTGGATCGGCCGCAGCCGCGGCCGAACAGCTGATCACTGGATACATGCAGCGACACAGCGATACTGCGACCATCTGTGCCACTATGGCTCGTTCAGTGGACGCAGCAGTTGCTTCTCTACCCGAGCGCATGCACGCAGAGGCCAAAGGCTGGCGCGACTGCTTTATGGACTATGCTAAGGAGGTCATGATGGGCATCCGCGCCCCTCTTTGCAACTCCACCCCAGCCCCAAGCGTGGCTCCGAATACTGGCCCTGGCGGCAACGTCTTGCAGCCATCCTACGCCAACGTCGCCGCGGCCGGACCGACGCCTTCTACCGGAACGAAAGCCCAAACAAAAACAAACCGAGCACCACCCCGGACCGGACCCACCGGGCGTTTCCAGAGCAACAACCGATAGACGGTTCGGGCACCCCGCGAAGACCTCCGAGTTTTGGTCCGAATTGCCGAAGAGAAAGTGGACTGGGCTCGGCAGCAAACCGGGTACGGCGTCCGGAAAGCCCTCGCTACAGCCCTTGGTCTGCCTTTGGCCGACCTTCCAGAAGCACACGGGATCCCGACAGGCTTTTCGATCCGTGCAAGATCTGCCACGGTGCAAAACCTCCTCCTCGAACGAAAGGAGGAAATAGGCAGGACGCTTAACGCGATTCGAGTAGAAAGGCATGTATCGTGGTACAACTACGCCCTTGGAGGATGCCCGTCGACAATGCTCGCCATAGGGTCTGGAATGCTGCCTGTCACCAAGGACATGGTTGAGGAAGAGGTTGTTTCCCAGATAGGGATCAAACCTGTGAACGTCCGCGAATCCCTGGCTGGCCCCGATGCCCAAGGACGCCATACGTGGATTATATCCTTCTTGGAGCAGGTCCCCAAATTTAGGCTATTTGGAGTTTCTCAATATGCCAGACTGGTGAAGAAAAACCCTCCGGTGACCCGACACGACCCCGGCTGCCAAGGCTACCACGCAGCCCGCACGTGTGCCCGCTTAGACCGGTGCGAACGCTGCGGCAAAGCTCTCAACGAACTACATTTAATGCCTTGTGAGCGCCCAGAACAATGCGCCAACTGCTTTGGCCCCTTTCCGGCATCCCACGAGGGCTGCCCGGCCAAACCGCGCCGTATTAACGGCAAGCTATGCCACCTTTCCAAACGCGAGCTTGCAGCCATTCGCCGGATTGGAGCTGGTAATTGGAAGGCGGCACAAAACCAAAACAGGAGCCCCCAAGAAGCTAACCCAGCAAATGGTACCACCACCGCCGCCACGAACAACTCGGCTCCGAAAACCGCATCCAATAAGCCAGGAAGGCGGAACAATCGTCGGATACCACAAAGTGATAATGAAAAGGGATCAACCACGCCCGAAAGCCCAGAAAGTATACCGGAGCAAAAGGACGAAGACATGGGCGACGTCCCGGCAAAGCGCATAGCGGACGAAATTGTGGTTCTCGGTACGCCAATAGAACCCTCAACCCCAAGCCGGCAGGGGAATGTGTCCCTTATTACAGCTTCGCGACGAAAACCATACCGCCACACCCCATACGAAAGGCCTAACTATACCGCATTTAAATTCCTAAATGCCATTAATAACGCGATAAAAACTTAAAAGCAACCGTAGCGTAACGAGCATTAGGCCAAACGGGATAACGGCCGCCTAATGCAACGTACACAAAAGCTGGCATGCGGCTGCGACCTTTTTCCAGTTATGTTAAAAACAGAAGATCGACGTTATTTTTATATAAAAACCCCCATGCGGGATAGGAAGGAAGAAGTTTTTTAGCACGCACCCATCGTACGAACTTTTCCTTCCGGTAAATAATTGGGATAACAATTTTAAACCCAAAGTTATTACCTACGTACGCCGAATAGGAAATTTTGCCCCAATTGCATCCAAACCTTTAGGAAATATAAAGGATATACTTTTGGTTAAAGCAGCAGGTATTACCTTCGTTAACTTTTACAGGGAGTTAGGTAACCTATTGGAACCTTTTTTCGGGCGGCTTTTACGCTAGTTACCCCCGAAGCGCTGCATTGTAGCAGGAAATTTTAATACGGGTTCCCCAATTTGGGACCCAAAGCGTAGCTATCGCAATAAAGGAAGAGATTTGGAACGTTGGGCAAAAGCTAATAGGCTTTGCTATATTGGGTAAATCGGCATCCTTATATAAAAAAGAAGCGGTATTCTGAACCTCGCTTTTAATAACATTCCTTTTGCAACGGCAAAGGTTAACGATTTCCTTTACTTTTTATTAAATTATAAAGCGCTTTAAATCATTTGCTTACGAATTAACCGAACGATTTCAAACAATAGACGCTTTATAATATCAAATAAAGCTTTTCTTCTTTTCAGCCAGGTGGTAGCCGTTGGAATTGGCAAATTCCCAGCATTTATAACAACAGCCACACCTTAAAATTTGGACGGGGCAATTGATGCATTTATAGCCTTGCTTCAAAAGGCCCAGTAGGCCATCGAACGTTACGCTAAAAAAAACGCCAAAGGCTAGCCCTGGTAGGATTCGGACTGTAAGCGGGTTTTAGCGCAACTCCGGAAAGTATGTAATAATGGATTCCCAAATACGGATAAAAGGCGCAGCTTTTAATATATAATTCGGAAAGCTAAACGTTAATATTAAGCTAATATAATTAATAACGTTACAACTTTAGCCGAATTGTACCGGATAGCTGGTTGGTACAAATTAGGGCCTGTTATTCGCTTTCCGCCTTTGGGGGTAGGAAATAAAATAGTGGAAAACCCGCTGGAAAAGGCCAAAGCGTTACGGAATGGGATCTTTAAGCGCTTTACGGCAAAGGACGATTTGCTATAAAACCTTTTAAATAGCCACAACTTTCCTTTCGTACAGTATATCCAAAAGCATTAGCTCCCATAGGACCTTACAGTTTCGGCAAGCGAATGTAGGGATTGTACTATCGGTACCGCGAATACGGCTCCAGGGATTAACTTACTTTCCGTCCGGCTTTTTAAAGCCGCTTGGCCGGCAATAGAAAATTACGTTAAACGCTTTTTCCAATGCTGCTTTAATATAAGGTATTATCCTGCAGCCTTTCGAACGGCAGAAGTGGTTATAATTAAAAAGCCCAATAAAATAAACCTAACAGAAATTAAATCGTTCCGGCCGATTGCCTTCCTCCCCTGTTTAAAAAAAGGCCTTAAACGTATTATAGCTAAAAGGTTCGCGCGGATTGCTTTAACTTATAAACTGCTTTTTCCAAAGCATATCGGAGCGGCTTTTAAACGGTTAGCTATCGATTTAGCAGCATGCGTCATTTACGAGATCGAATTAGCGCTAAAACAATAGCAATTTGCAGCATTAATTACCATAGACGTTTAGGAAGCTTTTAATTCGGTTCTCCGCAGGAAACTGTTATAACGCATTTTGCAGTAAGGATGGGACATCCGTTTTATTCGCTAAGTGGCATCCTTTATAAATAACCGCCAAATTAAAGTTCGCTTTGAAGACGCCATCACCGAGCCCTTTTCCCCCGAATGCGGACTGCCTTAAGGATCGCCCGCTTCACCGGTGCTATTTATGTTATATATGGCAGCGGCACTTCTAGCGGACGAAACTATACTTTACGGCTATACGGACGATATCGGGATTTGCGTTATAGGTAATAGCTTAAATATTTGCGCTTAAAAGGTAACGGAAGCAATCGACCGAATATTGCGTTGGGGAAAGTCCAATCGAATGGCATTCGATTTAGCCAAAAGTGAGCTAATGCATTTTTCCAAAAGATGGAAGGCAATTATACCAGTTGTACGCTTTTTAGGAGGTTTTATAATATATTAAATTAAAGAACCGGCACTTCGCTGGTTGGGGATTTGGTTTGACCGTAAGCTAAAATTTGCCCATTACGTCGATAAACGGATAGCAAAGGCTTAAAAGGTAATTTAATACCTTTGCTGCCTAGCAAATATAATAAAAGGATTTTTAGTACGGTCCTTTCGATAAGTTATTAATACGGTGGTGCTGCTTACCGCGTTGTACGGCGCCGAAATTTGGTACGTAAAACCTAGCCGTTTAGCACCTAACGGTATAAATAAATAAATTAGCACCCGCTAGGGCTACTTGGTTAACCGGATTAATAGTTTAATTATAAGGACTATCCGGGCAGCTTTGCCGGTATGGCGAATCATTTCAAATGTGGTGCTGCATAAGGAAGCCGCTATTTTAATAGCAAAAATACTACTAAACCAAATTCGATAGCGCTTCGCGGCAAAGCTCCGGTTAGTTGATACAAACCATCTATTAGTTTTATACCTAACTAGGAAAATAGCACGTACGGGCAAGCGTGTTGGCCAGCCAATCCGGGCGACCTTTAAATTTTAACGGACGGTAAAGCTCCTTCCTAAATGTCCTAAACCTAGGGTTACGCTTACGAAGTACCCATTTACAGCCCAACCGGTAGTAACGGTAGGGAAAAGCATTGCAGCAAAGGCGTTCCGGCTATAGGAGCGGAATTTTCCCCTTACCCACGTATTCGTTTATAACGACGGATTCAAATTGGCGGACGGGGCAGTCGGTTACGGCTTTATAATATATTAAAACCAACGGGAAAAAGCGTCGGGGTGCGGCTGATTAGCCGACCCGAGCGAGGTTTTTAACGGGGAGGCCGAAGGAGCACGATACGGCTTTTGAACCGTTTTTAGGCTATTTTTTAAAGCCCCAATTCACATTTATTTGGATAACTTTTTAATTGTTGCAGGCTTTTGGGGAAATGCTTTTGACAGCTTATAGGAGGCATTTTTAAAGGTACATTAGGTTATGGAAAGCTATTACGTTATAATCCATTGGGTGCTTGGACACAAAGGGATTATAAGCAACGAACGAATAAACGCTAAGGCTAAAAAAGGAGCATTTTTTCCGGTCCTTATAGGTGCCGGGCCGTTTATAACCGGAATTAAGGCTTTAATACGTATACGGGGGCGGTAGGTATACCAAAATTGGTGGCGTACGAAAATTATTCCCAAATATGCAGCTTTGGGGCTAATAAAAGCACTGATAAAATGCCCGCCAATATTGCAATTTAAAAGATAGCTCCTATACCGCTTTTTTACAGCCCGAACGGGATATGGAAACTTTAAATGGTATTATATCAAATTTAACTATGCAGATTACGATTCCTGCAAATGCGGTTGCAACAAATTTCCTCCGCACCCGATCTTTTGCGCAAAAATATGGTTAAAGCGAAACCTTTGGCTTGCGGCCGAACCTTCTCCGGAACGGAATCGGCTTGTTTACTGGCATCGTCTTTTGGCGTCCCCGGATCTTTTTTCACGTTTTGTCGAAGTTATAAGCATATATGCCTAACCCCAACGACTTTCGACGACGCTTACGTACAAAGCCAAAGGCATTCACTTAAGCTTTTTTTTTTTTTTATCCTGCATTAACTTTCTTTTGTTTAATTAGGAGGCGCTTTAGGGGGTGTTTCTTATAATAAATCTGGTTAAACGCACCGGTTTTAGCACAGCCGCATAAGCGGCTAAATTGCACTTTTCCTATTTGCCATTTTAAGCAATGCCTTAAGGCACCTTGTACCATACTACCGAAAACCGGCCCGCTAGATAGGGGCTTCGGGATGCGGTTTGTTATGCAAATGCTTAAGGCCGATATTAGTCGGCTGATGGGTTTATTATGTTAGCTACCGTGATAGCATTTGGTGAGTTAAACCCTGTATTTAGAACATTTGGTAGTCGCTAGTACGTTTTATGCCCTTAGGGAGGCGAGAGTGAGGCAGTATTCGTTATAAACGTTAAATAAACCTAATTTAACTTAACCTATTATATATAGTATAAATAGCATTGGTAAAGCGGGCGATCCTTGAGGTAATCCGCATTCGGGGGAAAAGGGTTCGGTAATGGCGTCTTCGAAGCGAATTTTAATTTGGCGGTTATTTATAAAGGATGCCACTTAGCGGATAAAACGGATGTTTCACCTTTGTTATAAAATGCGTTATAAAAGCCTTTTGCGGAGGACCAAATCGAAAGCTCCTTAAACGTTTATAGTAGTTAATGCTGCAAATTACTGTTGTTTTAGCGCCAGTTCGATTTCGTAAGTGACGTATGCTGTTAAATCGATAGCTGACCGTTTAGGGGCCGCTTTAATATGCTTTAAAAAAAGCAGCCTGTAGGTTAAGGCAATTCGCGCGAGCCTTTTAGCTATAATACGTTTAAGGCCTTTTTTTAGGCAGGGGAAAAAGGCAATTGGCCGGAACGATTTAATTTTTGTTGGGTTTATTTTATTGGGCTTTTTAATTATAACCACTTTTGCCGTTCGAAAAGCTGCAGGATAATACCTTATATTAAAGTAGCATTGAAAAAAGCATTTAACGTAATTTCCTATTGCCGGTTAGGCGGTTTTAAAAAGCCGGACGGAAAGTAAGTTAATCTTTGGAGCCGTATTCGCGGTACCGATGGTACAATCCCTACATTCGCTTGCCGAAACTGTGGGGTCCCATAGGAGCTAATGCTTTTGGATATGCTGCGCGAAAGGAAAGTTATAGCTGTTTAAAAGGTTTTATAGCAGATCGTCCTTTGCCGTAAAGCGTTTAAGGATCCCATTCCGTAACGTTTTGGCCTTTTCTAGCGGGTTTTCCACTGTTTTATTTCCTACCCCCAAAGGCGGAAAGCGAATAGCAGGCCTTAATTTGTGCCAGCCAGTTATCCGGTACAGTTCGGCTGGGGTTGTAACGTTATTAATTATGTTAGCCCAGTATTGACGTTTGGCTTTCCGAATTATATGTTAAAAGCTGCGCCTTTCATTCGTACTTAGGAATTTATTATCGTATGCTTTCCGGAGTTGCGCTAAAGCCCGCTTGCAGTTCGAATCCTATTAGGGCTGGCCTTTGGCGTCCTTTTTGGCGTAACGTCCGACGGCCTGCTGGGCCTTTTAAAGTAGGGCTATAAATGCATTTGTTGCCCCGTCCAGGTTTTGAGGTGTGATTGTTATTATAAGTGCTAAAAGCTTGCCGATTCCAATGGCTACCACCTGGTTAAAAAGAAAGAAAGCTTTGTTTGATATTATAAAGCATTTGTTATCCGGAGTTGTTCGGCTGGTTCGTAGGTAAGTAATTTAAAGCGCTTTATAATCCGATAAAAAGCAAAGGAGATCGTTAACTTTTGCCGTTGCAAAAGGAATGTTGCTAAAGGTAAGGTTTAGGATACCGCCTTTTTTTTATATAGGGATGCCAGTTTGCCTAATGTAATAAAGCCCATTAGCTTTTGCCTAACGTTTCAAATTTTTTCTTTTGTTACGATAGCTACGTTTTGGGTCCCAGATTGGGGAACCCGCATTAAAATCTTCTGCTACGATGCAGCGCTTTGGGGGTAATTAGCGTAAAAGCCGCCCGAAAAAGGGTTCCGATAGGTTGCTTGGCTTTTTATAAAAGTTAACAAAGGTAATGCTTGCTATTTTGACCAAGAGGATGTCCTTTGTATCTCCCAAAGGTTTGGATGCAATTGGGGCGAAATCCTTTGTTCGGCGCACGTAGGTAATGATTTTGGGTTTGGTATTGTTATCCTAGTTATTTACCGGGAGGAAAAGCTCGTACGATGGGTACGTGCTAAAAAGCTTCTTTCTTTTTATCCCGTATAGGGGTTTTTGTATAAGAATAACGTCGATTTCCTGTTTTTAGTATAGCTGGAGAAAGGTTGCAGCCGCATGCTAGCTTTTGTGTATATTGCATTAGGCGGCCGTTATCCCGTTTGGCCCGGCGCTCGTTACGTTACGGTTGCCTTTAAATTTTTGTCGCGTTATTGATAGCATTTAGGAATTTGGACGCGGTGTAATTAGGCCTTTTGTATGGGGTGTGGCGGTATGGTTTTCGTCGCGAGGCTGCAGTAAAGGGCACATTTTCCTGCCGGTTTGGGGTTAAGGGTTTTATCGGCGTGCCGAGAACCACAATCTCGTCCGCTATGCGCTCTGCCGGGACGTCGCCCATATCTTCGTCCTCTTGTTAATTAGGGGAGAGCGGACGGGATTCCGTATATTCCAGTGGGTATGGTCGTATGTGCTTGTTTCGCTATCACGCCTTCCGTTATGTACAAGTGTTATAGAAACGCTCACAGTAAGAAGGAGATGGAGTTATAGCAAAAAGAAAAAGCAGAACATATAACACCGAGGATTCCCCAGTGGTCACCCACCTGAGTACTAGTTCGGCCCTTATATGTTTTGGTTTGTAGAAGTTTTGGGAGAAAATGGGATTACAGGCGTTCAGAAACGGACGCCTTTGATTCCATTTGCTCCCGCCTCGCCGTCCCACGAACGTATCTCTGCCGCCACCCCTGCACACAATTAAGTGTTAGCCAAAGATGCATAACTAGCCCTCCTTGGCGATTTTATCTTATCCAATAGGATTACCAGAGTGGCTTAGTTTGTATTTCCACCTAATAAGCGCGCATCCTTTATCAGACTTAAAATGGCCCTTATCCATCCATTCGCACGATGCTGTTCAACTGAGTGAGCTGAGTTGACCCTTTCTGTTACAACCGTGGTGTGCCGGTAAGGCAGAACGGAGAAGAAAATAGGGCAAACGTTGGTAGGCCTCGCTTACGCCGTAGATACTCTGATTTACCGCACCTCGTACGTGGTGAACAACGATCGTTCTGATCTGTAGGCTTGTAACCGT